>JAUUDZ010187062.1:0-21594 GCA_032361705.1 Panulirus versicolor | reverse complement strand
CCCGCCCCCCTCCCCTGGACCGCCTCCTCCACCCCGCACACCACCCTTGGGAGGTGTCTGCCACACACCAGCCATAGGCCTACCTACCGGCAAAGTGTGATACCTCAGGCCCTCAACACCAACAATGGAATGCTCAAAGATCTACATCATCTTCAGCCATTGTTAAATGGACGTGAAACATCGCACAGACGCGACATTCTGACGTCTTTAATGTTAAGCCATAAACACAACGTATAACGAAACCCCAGATGACAGGCTCAGCTCAGTCCTGCACACACTTGCCTCTGTAATCTCTCTGTTGGGAGTGGCGTGTGTGCTGCAGCTGTGGTGTGTGTGTGTGTGTGCCGGGTGTTGAGGTCGAGGACGTGTGTGTGTGTGTGTGTGTGTGTGGCGGCAAGGCAACACGTGGCGGTGGCTGGGGCGAGTTCACCCTGCATTAACCAAGGCTACAGCCTATTTCTACATAGCTGATCCAGCTATGCAATCTGTTTACAACCCCCGCACGCTGGGGAGAAGGCAAGACATTACAGGCACTGGACAAGGCTGGGTGTGAGGTCATACAAAAATTACAAAGAAAGAAGCAAATTACAGAGGTGGGCTGATGGCTCCATGAATTCGGCACAGAGACAATACTAAGTACAGGTTGAGTGGGTGCCCGTACACACAGTGGCATAATGGCCCAACATGAACCTTTCATCCAGACAAACTACTTGCACTGCTCGAGTCGTCTTTTTAAAAGTAAAATGTAATGGTTTCTTAGTAATACAATATCCCATCCTGTACATGAAGTCTGGTGCCGGATAACCTGTCCTTTCCCATCATGTGTGTGGCTTTACCGGAATTTCTTCTCTCGCTCAAGTTCAGCGGATACACAACAACGTTACAAACCCTTACTAATATGAGTATAAAGGATCTAGTCTTAAAAAAAATGACAAGAGAATCTACAATAGTGTTTGGACTCCCGTGGTGTAGCGGTGAGCGTTCCTGACCATGACGCATTCACGGGCCGCCCAGGGTTGAGCGTATAGGTCCGAATCCTGGTGGCGGCAGTCGGTCCACAGTCAATCCAGCTGTTCATCTACCCCGACGGGTTGGTCGATAAAACAGGCACCTGACTTTGGCAAAGGTATATATATAACGTTAATGGAGGTGGCCTTGATTATGGCCTCAAGTGCCCATGCCGTCTCTGGCAACATCAAAAAAAAAAAAAAGGAGATAAATGTTCACATCTCACAAAGTCATCTGAACCTGGGTGGACGACACGTCAAAGTGGACGCTTGTCAACCCCCTACCCCCCCCCCACCCACCCACCCCTCGGCGCCTCCTGCTTCTGACGAAATACACAATAACTTTAGGGAATACTTCCCGTTCTAAGGTCATATAAATAAATTCCAAAGAAAATAACGCAAGTCTTAAATTCAGAAGTCCTCCAGGGATGCTGATGCGATATACCCCAATAACAATAAAAGGCGTAAGGCCAACAGTTCTACACGGTCACTGACTGGAGAGGGAGGCGGTGTTCACACGGGAACAGCTTCAGGAAATACGTTATGGCCAGGAATGTATGTCTGAAGCGAGTGCGTCACTCCTACACTGGTGTATGGGGAAACCCGGGGTCACTGGCCCACAGACCACCTTAACAACGATATGCCAAGAAAGGACCACTACACACGTGAATGATACGCTTAACTGGAGGTAAGGTGGCCCCACCTCCCCACACACGGTGCAAACCGTCATCATGAGGGGTAAGGTGGCCCCCACCTCCCCACACGGTGCAAACCGTCATCATGAGGGGTAAGGTGGCCCCACCTCCCCACACACGGTGCAGACCGTCATCATGAGGGGTAAGGTGGCCCCCACCTCCCCACACACGGTGCAGACCGTCATCATGTGGGGTAAGGTGCCCCCCCCCCCCCTGCCCTCCACCATCCCCGGAGGAGACTCACGCCTCATTATGCTGGGTCACGTCCCGCGTCGGGTCAGCGTCAAGCAGGGTACGGGGGGTCACGCGGCCTGACCTTCCTCGCCCTCTCCTCCACCCTATCGCTGACGAGTCACCAGGAGGAGGTGCAGTTGGCCGCTACAGGAGAAAACACAGCTGACGCTCACTGGAGGGAACGGCCAACCGTTTATAGCAAGAGTACAGACGATCGCTGCACATTAAGGCACAGGAAGCTACTACAGAGGGGGACGACGAGTGTGTTACATGCTACATAACGTCATAAATGGTCACTACAGGCAAGGTAGACTCTTCCATACGTGAGGTACAGAAGGATACAACCGACCGTTTGTAAGATAACACTGACAGCCACTACAGGAAGGTGCGTCTGGTTAATACAAGGGGGGGTTCTGCACGATGCATCTGGTCAGTAGAGAGGAGGTTTTGTACGGTACATTTGGCCATTACAGGTACGGTACATCTGGTCATTACAGGAGGGTTCTGTACGGTACATATGGTCAACACAATGTACGGTACATCTGGTCAATACAAGTCCTGTACGGTACATCTGGTCAATACAAATCCTGTACGGTACATCTGGTCAATACAAGTCCTGTACGGTACAGCTGGTCAATACAAGTCCTGTACGGTACATCTGGTCTGTACAAGTCCTGCACGGTACATCTCGTAAATAAAGAACGGTTCTGTACGGTGCATCTGATCAATACAAGTCCTGTACGGTACATCTGGTCAATACAAGTCCTGTACGGTACATCTGGTCTGTACAAGTCCTGTACGGTACAGCTGGTCAATAAAGAACGGTCCTGTACGGTGCATCTGATCAATACAAGTCCTGTAAACCACAGCTTATCACCACGAGAGAGAGAGAGAGAGAGAGAGAGAGAGAGAGAGAGAGAGAGAGAGAGAGATACACTTGGGTGTTACTGAATGGTACGGTAAGGCACCAGTGACTAAGTGCAGTTTCTTCAGCACGACCGCGCCCCAAAGGCTCCAGCCACGCCGCCTTTTTCTGATACATGACTGATGAGGCTGCTTGTGGCGGCACTCCCCAGACCCCCGAACACGCACGCCACAGCGTGGCCGACCGGGCCCTAACTGGGGAACACGGGTCGGGCTCCGAAACCACAAGGCGGGTCACGTGTAATGGTGCTACGCTGGTGTGTTGCTGAGACAGATGTCGAGGACCCCGCGCACGCTGACAGATGGTCACTCCAGGATGGTACTATGGGGTACAGCTGGTCACTCCAGGATGGTACTGTGGGGTACAGATGGTCACTCCAGGATGGTACTGTGGGGTACAGATGGTCACTGCAGGAAGGCACTATTGGGTACAGCTGGTCACTGCAAGAAGGTACTGTGGGGTACAGCTGGTCACTGCAGGATGGTACTGTGGGGTACAGCTGGTCACTGCAGGATGGTACTGTGGGGTACAGCTGGTCACTCCAGGATGGTACTGTGGGGTACAGCTGGTCACTCCAGGATGGTACTGTGGGGTACAGCTGGTCACTGCAGGAAGGTACTGTGGGGTACAGCTGGTCACTGCAGGAAGGTACTATGGGGTACAGCTGGTCACTGCAGGAAAGTACTATGGGGTACAGCTGGTCATTACATGTTACTGTGGGACAGAGCCGGTCATTACATGAAGGTACTGTGGGGTACAGATGATCAATACCGTTAAGTTCTGTACAGTACAACAGACGCCAGTCTCCAAGGCTCGCCTGTATCCACACGGTTCGGTCATGGGCCAAGCTGCGCCACTGGTGTTCCCCTGGTTAGCCAGGCTATGGGAGACCGCAGCCTATCTCTTCAGTATGAAGTTCTCTTCAGCTTAGCTGAAATCGTGTCTTATACACAGAGGCTGAGCGAGGACCTCTGCCGCCTAGTGGCTAGTGTGTGTGTGTGTGTGTGTGTGTGTAGGGAGGTTGAGCCATGGGACGGCTGGCTGGTGAGGGAGGGAGGGTCCGAACAAGCACAGGCGGCAGCAGCTCCCAATAGCCTGGTCCTCCAAACTCAGCATGACGTCCACCTGGACAATGAGGCACACGCGCCGACCTCGCGTCAGACTCGGCCACTCCACAAATCGTCTGTTCTACGAACGATCACTCCAATATACGCCATGATTTCCCCGTTGCCTTCCTTTCAACACCACCCTCCTCATCGGGTCGAGAACTCACTCTCCAGGAACTACCATAGGGACGAGCGTCCAGTGTGTTTTTTTTTTTTTGGAAATTCACATGTAAGAATACAAAAAAAAAAAAAAAAATCTACTGTCCAGTTTCGTTTTATTTGTATCCACGCTCATCCAGACTGCTCCTGCAAAATTACTGCAAAATCACTGCAAACAGAGGAGCGAAGTGAGTGTAGGGCAGTACCGGGTGATTGAGTGAGTGGGTTTGGGAACAGCCATGTTGGGTGGGGTGGCTGGCTGGCTGGTTTGGTGGGGCGGGCTGCGACAGTTGGCCTCCCCGTGCGACGCCCTGCGACAGCTGGGACACTCCTGGCAAACAATGGTCGTGCTCGGTACACACACACGTGTCAGAAACCTGCCCGCCATACACGCACCAAATACACACACACGCACATGCCGTAATACACCCCGACATTAGTTTCCAGGTGCCTGCCGACGACAGGAGAGCCCGGCAACACAACGATTCAGTTCGCACACTACATTAATAATGCA
Organism: Panulirus versicolor; assembly: GCA_032361705.1. NCBI lineage: Eukaryota > Metazoa > Arthropoda > Malacostraca > Decapoda > Palinuridae > Panulirus > Panulirus versicolor. The sequence continues at coordinate 16,954 of JAUUDZ010187062.1, read as the reverse complement.
CGCGCCAGCCAGACATCATCACGAGGAGCGGGGCTTCCTGCTATGCAACATACTTCACGGGAAGGAAATTACTCCATTAGGCGTGTGGGGTGGGGAGGAGGGGAGCTCTCAGGGTGGGAGGGGACGAGGACTTTCCTACTGTTCCGCCGCCAGGCAACACCAGGTGCAGCCTGCCTCTTTGAGCACAAGAGTATCAAAATGGTGCTCTTAACAACGAGGCTTCTCAACACAGATCGGCAGAGCGACATGCTGCTCTGGTCAACCACAGAAGACAGTGATGGGGCTGTCAATAGAGATGGTTGTGACCCGCAGTGTCAGGAGGTAGAGGCCTCCTTAAACCTGGTGCCACGGTAAGGGGTGACCGACCCATGAATCCTTACCTTACATGTACCTTACAATGGTCTCTGAGGTCTTCCGCTCCTAGAGAACCTTACCATACCTTTCTTATATTGTGCGATGCTTTCACAGGTCTTCTGCTTCCTTGAGCTCAGTCTATGGCGTTGCTTCACCGCTCGGTCAGGCTGCTGAAGGCCGCAATCGAAGGCGTAATTAATCACCATATCCTGACTGGCCAGGGATGCACTTTACAAGCGCCTTTCCACGCCCTTCTATAATGTTCCCAAAGTATAGTCCACAGCGTCTCTCACGGCTGCAAGCAATGTCGCTCCTCTGATGTCTCCACTGGTTTCTCCCATCTTATTCACTGGTAATGCTACACAGCTTTCCATGTCTGTCGTGCTAATAAGGAGTCATTTTCCAGTGCAGGCCGGGAACCACGCCCCTCAGTGTTTTCCACGCGAGAAACGTATTTCTCTCCCGTTTGTACCAGGGAGAAGACAGCCTCATTCTCCCGTTCCCACTCGTTTACATCTGTAAAAGAACCATCGCTGACAGTGAAATATTCCCACACATTCTCCGACTGCAAATTCGCCCACCATGAAAGATGATTTAACGCAAAGCAGCAATCCAGACGGGAGAGCACAAGTGCCTTGACAAGCGCCATCATCGGTCTGTCTCACTTGTCTTGCAGGTCCATAATATCCAGCCAGCCATCCTTTACCAGAGACAACTGTTGCTTCGTGTGTTCGCTGCATGTCACGTTATCGCACATCACTACTCCGTCATCTTTTACACATATCTCCTCCAGGATACGATGGGATTCGTTTACATTCCGTATTCAACACTAAGTCCTTCTCTACTGTGTAGTAAAACTCTGGCACCACCCTCGGTGTCCACGTCTGTGTCCAGGTACGCGTGCGCGTCCCACACCTTGGGTAAGTCCAAGATCCGAGATCATTTCTCATCCAGTAGTTGATGCATGGTCATGTAACTTCCTATGTAAGAAACATAGTCATATGCCCTTCAGCAAACTACCAAAAGTAGGACGCCCTGGGCCTACATATCACGCATTAGAGGCAAACTTCGTCATGGGTGATTACCTATGTTTCATTTCTGCACTCGCCCAACAAGAGAGCACTTCAAACTGATTACAAAGGCATTATTTTCAGTGGCTGTCACCAAACTGCAGTCATGTCTGCATGCTTGCTGCTGCTGCTGCTGCTCCTCCACTGTGTCTTCTACTGCTGCCACGTCCCCAGAGGAAGAGCTCTTCGTCTTGAAGGGAGGGACAGGACACTGCCTGATTTCTTTTTTCCCCCCGGTCTGTTGTGATCTGTTTTCGTGAAGTTGTATATCATCCATCTTCCTACTTCCCTATGTATTCCTATCCCAAGCATTCTCTGTGTGTTATGACACCATGGTAACCCTGGCCAAAGGTTTAGACAAGATCTGCAAATACTACGTAAGAATCTTATTTCTTCCGCGCCTCCATCTACAATTTCATCCTTAGCAATGATCAAGTCACTGAGAAAGGTACGATCTTCCAACCCAGAATCCGAGTTACCCTGGGTTATAATGACTAATTTCCTGGTCTGTGAACTTCAGTCTTTGGATCACGAAGGTCACCACCCCATCAGAGATCTTTCACAGCTCGTATCAGTGTGGAAGAGGAACGAAATTATTCGGAATGCCTCGAGTCTCTGAGGGTATATCCCTTACAGCGTAGACGGGAGAGGGAAAATCGTTTATACCAGGGAAATCCTAGAAGGTATGATTCCCAACTTACACTCGGAAACCACCTCCTTCTGGCATGACAGACGAGGAAGACCTGGTAAAATACTTGCTCTGAACACCAGAGATGCAATATGCACAAAAAGAGAGAACACCTTAAACAACCAGGGCCCAAGACTGTTCAGCATCTTGCCATCCACCATCAGGAAACACACAGCAGAAACGTTCCGGAGTAACCGTGGAAAAGTAACTACAAAGTGAACCACACCGGCTGGACTGTGTGGGCTGTGGCCTCCAACAGCTTGGTCGACCACCGACCCCTAACCCAACAGCCTGACACACCCATAGACTTCGCCAGGTAATGCACCATGACGACAGTCGCCACATCACCAGAGGGATCACGTCCACGGTCAGAGCCAGCCAGACACAGTCAACCGAGCAACACCCAAAAAAAAAAACAACGACACGACACGTATAACCCGCGCCGCCTCAACCAGGCAGCGGCTGTGGCGTCAGCAGGAGGAGGAGGAGGAGTAGGAGGGATCTGAGGGGGCGGGCGCCCGGCGCCCCCGCCCGGCAACACCCTCTCCTCTAATCTTCTTCTTCAGTTGAGAGATTCTTCTCACACTCACCTGGAAATCCGGGGCCTCGTTAGGCTTCCCTGGTTCAGCAGGGCCTGAGTTGTGGCTGTGGCGCGGACTTACCACTTAATCCTCCTTGTTTCTTCTTCCCGGTCCTACAAGCCTTACAAGCTCCACACACACACACACACAACACACACACACACAACACACACACACACAGCCTGGATGAGAAGACTTACTTCTTGTTTTATTTCTTTATCTCACTGTTATCATGGAGCTGATCAGGATGACGGTGTAGTAAATCACAAGGTATGACTGAAAGCACGGGATGATGATGACGACAGAGGAGCGGGTCACGTAACACTGCTGGATCCAGGTCGTGGGTGTCGAATAAAACAAAAACAAATCCTCCGTGAGTCACAATGTCTCGCGATTACCTGGACTTTGACCACATGTCCTTCAACCCTTGAGCTGTGGCATGACCCCCCCACACACACCCACCAGACAGTCATGACTCACTTGCCACACAGCTCGGTAACGACCCACTCTATCGACGCCTCACAAGTCTTGAGCCGACTGTGGTCCCCCTCTGTGTGTGTGTGTGTGTGTGTGTGTGTGGCTCTCACAACCGTATGCAAATCTGAAGAACGTTCCGCCGGGCGGTACCATATGGAGCGGCATGGCCCTCCTCTCAAGGCTGAGCTGTGTGGCCTGTGGGTCGTTCTGTTCTTCTTCTCCCCTGTACTACAGAGTTGAATCTTGTTTCCCAGTTATTCGCCACAAGACTGGCTTCTGGCTGAGCAAACCGACCTGTGAGTAATCTCAACCCATGCGATTACTGTTGCTTGTTTTGAAGGGTGGGGTGTGGTTAGCTGACAACGATGATCTAGTCTGGAGAGTATGGGTATTCCAGTGTCATCATCGATTTTTTTTTTTTTCTCTCGTCTTGAGGGTTCGAAGAATCCAGCCAGCTATATTTCAAGAAGCAATAGTTGCTCTGTGACGTTCGTTGAAGCTACCCGTCATAATCACAGTGCCTCGATATTTTTTCTTCACACTTGTCTTCAGCGATGCCACAGTTTTGTTCTCGGGGATTAATTTCTCCACTTCCACCGTAACACAAGTGAAACTTAAGTCTCCCGAGAAGCAGGTTCTGTGCAGCGGCCCACAGTGAGACTGCTAATGTGTGGTCTGAGGATCCTGCAGGAGATAAGGTCCCGCTTCGCTCCTGGTTCAAAGATGCCGCGAGTAGCACGTCAAGGTAACAGCCTCCCATTTCCTTTTTTTCCCCCCGAAAGAAAGAGCTTAAATTGAACACGTATCCAGCATCACAATTACCAGATGCCTTTTGCTTAATCTTGCAATTTCAGGGCATTTGCAACCCACCTTTGCAGCCACCCCCTCCCTTCCCCTAACACACACACAAACATACCTTATCAGGTCATAATGAATGATCCTCACCTTGCATATACCTACCTTTTCACTGGTCCCATGTCGTGTCCTCTGCCTGATGATACAAACAGTCCTGCCACCCAGCCTCCCAGGTGTTGACCTCGTACACCAGTCTCTGTTGTCACCCATGCAAGCTGACCGATGATCGGCTTAACCTGGAAGGAATCTCTTCGGGACCCCGGGGTCTTCCCATGTTGGTCTGTATAGACTATTTGCTGATGGGCCCCTGACATTATGCTACTGTCTCTAACGCACCCAAAAGCGTCTCTGCTCATCGGATGATTCAACCTGAACCTTCCACTAGTCTGCCGTCCAAGCAATGATTTACTCCGAGGTGTAGGGAAAGAAACCATTACCAAAACGGTTAACCCTCGAGTAGTCGACGGCCACACCGTAGTCGCGTGACGGAGCAGCCTGCCTAGTAATGCGTGGTCTAGCTAGTGACGGGGGTCACACAAGCAGCCAGCTCTCGGGAACACAAACCAAAGTAATACCTACAGAAGAGGGAAAGTGAAGCAATATTGCAGCGTAGGGCAAGTGGCCAAGTTTAGCGGTTAGCCTGAGAGATGATAAGTCTCAGACTCGATTTCGACTCAACTCTGCTGTAAATTAAGGATGCTGAGCTAGAACCTCCCCAGATGCGAGAGCAGTACTACATACAAGGACGGATCAATACTTTATTGTACAAACGATTGATTCCGTCCTGAAGAGGAAAATGTTCGACATCTAAACAGGACTCCTGGTTTCTTCTTCTTCTTAAAGGCAGACAGGTGGTTCCGTAATATGGGGTTTCCAAGATAAGAGCGGATGCTCGGCGCAGCCATCTGCTGACAATCTCACACCCACCATCTGGTACCGCCATACAATGCATCGCAACCAAAATAGCTGGGGGTCCTCCCGAACCAGGTCCAGTTGATTACTCCCACCACCAGCAATACTTTGCCAACAATTAACTACCTACGAACGTCAATAAAATGACAGTTTCATCAAGACATGATTTCTTCTATCGAAAATGTCCAAAACAATTTGACTACATCCAGATTATTTTACGGGGCAGCATATTCCCAGACCCTATGTAAAACTTACGGGCCACAGCCTCGGCAGGACCCATTGCCCTGTTGGAGTATCAATTCAGTTGTCTAAATCACACTAATCACCCGCTTGTTGAAGCAGACTACCCAGCACTATGGTGGTTCCAGCCACAACGGTTTTCACCTTTCGCTTACATGATAACATGAAAAGTAAACCTTTCTACCCTTAATCGTCAGGTATACAAATACAGACAACTAACCTAAATCTAAATCTAGTCTTTTATGTGACCCCACTCACTCTTTTACAACCGTTTCTAATCTTTCTACTCGCTTTACTATCATTTTGCTGTTATTTTTCTAATCCTTCCATTCTCTTTTCCTCTCATACTCTCACTTTATACCGACACCCGAGTCAAAGCACAGATTCTTTCTTTCAGTCTCACACACACACACACAAAAAAAAAACAGTCGTGCTGATACCTCTTCATCTCGAGATCACCACTGTAATCTACACCTAGCTATTACTTCGCTGATCTTGCTCTGTGCGGACAACAGGAAAGTTCCGTCATTTAGCTCACATGGGCCATGGCTCACCCTTTATCGAACCCGTATCAAATACTTCAGCCACGTTAAGACAATAGGGCGTGACAAGTTGTTTCCACAATGACGTGATGTGATAATCTCGTTCCATTGAACCTTAATGTCAACAAAGAGCGCCACATTGTGCAACAAAGACATCATACTGTTTGTGGAATGTTGGCATGTGCACGACGTGCAGCTGCTGATTCAAGTGTGTTGTTTGAATATAAACCAACGATCTCTTCCTCGTTTTTCCCAGTATATAAAATGTGTCTCGAAACCATACTGGTGAATGGCTCAGGTTTAGATAACTTCTAAAATCAAACATCAAATTATTCAAACTCTATATGTCTTAGAAATCTTGATTATGTCATTTCATGCGACACTAAATACATATTCATAAGCTAATCATCGTCCAATTAGCTAAACGTCAGTAGTTGGAAAGCTTATGGAATCCATCATTCGAGAAAACTGTGAACCATTTAGAGGACCACCACTTAATAATCGATTCTCGACATGGTTTTCGATGTAATCAAGTGTGTCAAAAGTAAAGCAGATGATGTCTATCTAGATTTTCAAAAACCAATCGATAAGGTTCCACATCAAAAGCTACTAGCAAAAATTAAGTCACATGGGGTTGTACTTTAATGGATGGGAAATTGGTTGACTGGCCGTAAACGCACAGATGTGATTTATGGTAAAGCCTTAGAATGGTTAGACGCAAACAAGTGAAGTGCCACAAGGATCATTCTTAGGACCGATTCTTTCTCATTATATATATATATATATATATATATATATATATATATATTAATGATACTGAAAATGGTCTGCATTAGAAGATATGAAAATTCGCTGATTATACAAAGCTGTGAAATAAATCTACAAATGAACTTGAACGCCAGTAGCCTTCAAGGTGACACAGACAAACTGATGTACTGGGCTTACATATAAGGTAGCAAATCAATTTTAATATCGAGAGGTGCAAAGTTATACTTAGCGACAGCCAAAACGAAAAGGCAAGCTACAATATGAATTCTGTTGACAGAAGCAGCGATAAAGACCGAACAAAATTTTTGGACTCACGGGAAGGGCCTTCGATTCGAGGAAAATCATCCCTAATATTTACAGTTCGTTGGTTCGTCCCCATCATTAATACTGCATTCAGTTTTGGTTACCCTAACGAAAACAGACAGAGCGGAGAGTGCAAGCAGCGTCCACCTACCAAGTAGATGCCCTGACGGAGAAACAAATCCTTCGATTTTCTAAGCTAAATGCCTAAGAAAAAGAAGGCTAAGACGGTGATATATATATACATACATATACAAGTATTCAAAATTATTAAAGCTTTTGATAATCCTGATCCATCAAGTAATCGCAATAATGCATACAAACTTATAAGCAAAAGCTTTTCGTCCATTGAGGCGAGGTACTTCTTAAAACAGGACTGTTAACATTATTTGGCACGATCTTCCACTTAAGAGTGGTTGAAAGCAGAACAGACTTGATAAATATTGCACCTGAAGTCCACAACTTACATTATTTGCGCCTCCTTGAGTCATACTGACAATTTGCTGGTTATTCACTCCGAATCACCTATATACCTTCTAACTTTACCACACTAATAAGAGTTTCTGATATCTTCCACTGTCACAAACACCATCGAAAAGACCTAATGGTCTGTTGCTGTTTGAATTCTTCTGTATTCTTGGGATGAATTGGGGGGGGGGGGGGTTCGATTCCTCGTTGCCTCTTTCCTGAGCTAAAAAAAAATTAACTAGGAACTCTTGTTGTACCTAAATCTCTCCAAAAGTACAGTATAATTCAATTACAAGAATCCGCGTTACCTTGAAAATTTAATGTACTGAAGCACAAACTTGTATGCAGTGTTCCACTGGAGAGTAAAAAAAAAAAAAGGAAATTTCTGTCAACTACATCACAGGAAAGGATCCAACATTCTGAAACGTGATTTCGTAAACAGTCTCAATCAAATACCCCCATTGCGAATTCGGTAAATCAAGACAGCAAAATGAACTTGACACATGAATACAGTCCACGCTCGGGGAGGTTCCTATTACCAGCAGGAGAGCGGGCCGGAGGGCCGGCCTACCTAGCGAACAAGGCTAATCTCAAGAAACAAGAAAACCTATATACAATGACCATTACGATACTGCGAAACCTACACCGCTAAAATAATCTGGTTGGAGAAAACTATACAAATGTGCCAGTGGCAGTACGACAAACTACTATACATAATAAGGAAATGTACTAGGGTACATAATGGTAAGTGAATTGCAGAATTTGACAGGCTAGCAGGAGTGGGATAAAGCCCGCGGATTTCGGGACAGCTTGATGAATCAAAGAGGGCAGCTGAAACTGAAAGAGACGACAAAGGTTCACATGGGCGGTAAAATACATGAGGGATGATGATGCATTACGTTAAGACGAGGAACTGCTGTATCTGAGCGAGCAAAGGACCACTGTAGTTGGTTCCTGGAAGAGCCTGAATACCAATGTCCATTATCTAAAACGCATTCAAGTTCCCAGGGCGGCAGCCAGTGCAGTGGGCAACACAAGAAGGTTAGGACATGTAAATAATGCACTTAAGGTATCTTGATCAAGGTGATGATACGATATGACGGCACTCGAGACAAAAAGTGGCGTGGGAGGACTGGCTGTCTCTCTCTACCCTGCTTACCGTTAAGACTGAGTCAAGCGCGCCAACATCCCAACACCATGAGTGGCATGCCCTTACTCCCAATTTTTTTTCCACTGTACCCTTGAAACTTGACAGGTAATGCCAGCATGCAATCAAGGAATGGGGTACTCACGGACTGTGACGGTGCGAGGGTTGTGACTGGTGACGCTGTCCTCCAGAGAAGCAAGACGGGATGTGAGGGAAGTGGCGCGAGTGTTAATTTTGACCAACTCTTCCTCCAGGCCCTGTGACATGCCCTGGGCTGCCACCACTAAGGAAGCAAGCTGACGAAGAGCCCCACACAGGGTCACATTAGTCACCGCTGTCAGGTCATATTCGCCTTCGAGGATCACCTCTTCCCCTGCTCCTGTGGTTCCCCAGGTGGACGGTCGCCTCGCCAACTTGTGGGGCGTTATTTGTCGCTTCACCAGCGGCATGCTGGTGGCTTTGAAGCTTGACAACAATTATCATATAACACTCATTTTTGGAAATCAAATCGACCCTTCACACTTCCATCTCATCTCACACGTGACACGCACCATTCGATTGGACCGCGATGTTAACACATGTTGTTACAACGCCATCCTCGGCGCTACTGATGTTTGTCCTCGATACGGGGCCTTTCACGCAACACCTGCTCCCACTCAGTGTGCGTAACATTCTGTCAATGAATATCTCACCATCAGAGTTGCAGTTACATGTGTATACATTTCGACAAACACTAACATTATTAGCAAAATCAACTGTCTTTTTTTCTTTCATATAAGCATATAACTATAAAGAAAAATATATTTTCAAATTAATTGTTTACAATGTTACGGTCTTCTAAACTTGGTCTGTACCACCGAAACATCAAGGCAACACAAATCTTTCATTTGTTCCAAAGTATGTATATCTAATGGTACTATCCAATTGCCTAAAACGTACATAAAGAATATTCAGAATAAACTTAAATTACCTATCTATATAAAATTTGCTGAAAAACGAGATCCTACATAAATCGGTATTTTGGTTTAACTACGTAGCGACTCGGGGAAGATGCCTGTATAAGTCTACTGTTCGTGTTTTCTACTACTGTATTGTAATCTGAAGGTATGTAACTTATCTACCACTTTCACCTTATGGTACATGATAAATTTTCTGGTATCAGAGACTATGGGGAGTAGTAAGTCGTTCGTATAGGGCCAAAGTGATGGCTGAGTTCCCTCCTGGGTCGAGACTCTGACCACAACCAGTTGAATGAATGAACAAGTCTGCAGGTAATGCATAAGCTTAGGGACACTGTGCTATACGAGGAACGGTAAAGCTTTACTTTGCTGATGTGATTTTAATATAGGAATATCGACGAATAATCATAATCTATGGAAATGTTGCAGTTTAAGGACACCACGACTTTAACAGCAGTATTTTAAGAACCCATTAAGGGGTAAGTTTTAGTTTAGGGTCTTAACAGAAATAACATGAATTTGGAAGACATGAATGCTCATGGAGTCTTTCTGCTTAGTAAAAGTGACTTAGGGAACATGACTCGGAGCATCAATTTTTTTGGGGGGATAATATTTGGAAGGTCAAGATGCTCAGAGAAAATGTAGCGTATGCATAAGTGAAACGCATAGAAATCAACTGAATATATGAAAACTTCACCAAATATCCCCAGCCAACTAAGACTTACCTTATTTTCAGTATGAAAAAATGCATATTGGTATTTTGCATTCAGATGATGGAAAGTGTGTTTGCTTCATCTAACCGCCTGTAATCAGAATGATGAATGACATCGTCATTGATATATTTCATATGCAAAATTGATAATTAAAGTAACTCAGGGACCCAAGGGTAAGCTGAGTTTTTCATGCATTATGTTGATTTTTAGTTGCATTTCACTTACATTGTCCCTTATTATATCCTCCTACTATTTATCATTCCGAAGATAATTACCTTGATTAATTTCACATTGCTGTTAGCATTGAATATTGGCTGATGAGGTTTTGCTAGTGTGAAAAGAATAGTATAACAGTTTTGGAAATTTATGGGTCCCCAATGTATGAGGATATCTAAAGTGAAAAAAATACATTAGTCCTATTAATTGGAAATGTCACAAAGAAAATACTTATTAGGGCATTTTTTTTATTTTAAACCAAGGAACCAAGTGAAGAACTGTCCCTCTAAGGCTCTGTTATCTGTTCTTGATACTACCTCACTCACGCAGGAAATGGCATGTATGAAAATATATATATATATGTATATATCCTAGTATTTTACTGCCAACCCCTTGGGTTGGATGAACAGCTGGGTTGACCATGGACAGACTGTCACAACTGGGATTTGAAACTATGTGCTCGACCCTGTGTTCTTTGTGAATACGTCAGTCAGGAACACCAACCGCGACACCATGGAAGTCCATATTTATAGGTATATAGACATTTCAACATGGTGGTGTGCTAAACCTCCATTTCATGTTGATTTTTGAGGAGTCATACAACTCTCTTCAGCCTCCAGTAGATTACTGATATGCAAAGAACTTTTCTTGTGATAAAACTTCGGTATCTGCTGAATCATTATAACTGATGTTCCTGGACTTTAAAAGTATAGCCAAGTTTCCCACAGCTTAAGATATTGCACAATATGGTTAACTATAATCCTAGAATTTTTCATGGTGCTAACTATAATTGTTGGTGACATGAGGCAACTATAATCCTAGAATTTTCCATGGTGCTAACTATAATTGCTGGTGACAAAGAGGCATTTCTGCATACCAGTAAAATGTTCCTTTGAAGTAAAATGAGTCAGAAAGAGGCAGTCCATTTAAGTACAGCTACAGTTAGGGTCTCCATACCATAAAACCTATAAGGATGGCTGTGGTTCTTTATTTAGTTAGTTAAGGAAATGAGAGTCATGTGTATCAAGAAAATGTGGGGTAACTCCTCACCTTTTTATTAATTTTTTCTAACATGAAAGTTCAGATAATCAAGGTTTAGCAAAAATATATGTAACCTTGCATTTTCAAAGACATTTATACAACAATGAAAAAAAAAATGCCGAGGTAAACAATGGAAAGGTCTGTGGGGTCTGGATAGGGAGCTGGTTTTGGCACATTGCACCATTAATTCTAAACCTCGAACAGTCTTTCTTTTAATACCTCATTCACACATGACTACATTCCTCTATTTACTCTACTATCTAAACTTTGTCACCCTTCTTTCATACTCCTTGCATTCTTTCCAGTTCATTTTCTTGCTTGCTAACACTATTACCTCTCCACTTTTCCTTATACTATACCTCCACTTCTTCATCTTCATATTCCTCACCACCACAAGAACTGCAAAATGGTCAGAATCTTTCCAAACACATTATCTACCTCTCCTTTCTTGTCATCCTCATTACACCCACACACATTCAGACCATATCTTAGTTATATCCACACACATTCAAATATCTCAGCCTGAGCCTTTGAGGAGGATTAGGACTCCTCACTAGGATACTTCTGTTCCTCCTTTGAAAAATTGAAAAATGAAAAGGACAGGGTTTTCAGCACCCTCAAAACTGCAATTAGAACAGAACTAATTGCCCTCTTAGAAGCACGAAGACAAGTTCAGATAAGCATAAGTAGAAACATTTTCCATCACTGTGAGAAGTGTAAAGTAAAACATGTATATTGTTAATAACAAGATACCTGAAATTTCAAGTTTGTACCCTTTTCTTGCATCTAGTCAGTAAAACTAATCTTATGAAACTTTGTAATGTATGTGCTGAAATACAAATTCTCACATCTTAAGTAATATCAACCCACTGGGGTGTGAGTAAGACACTTTGTGACCCCTGTAAATCCTTTGTGCTATCACTTACAGGATGAGCATGGGGTGCACAATAACCTTGCCAGAGACACCAGCACAAATCAATCAATCGATCCTCCTGTCCCATATGGGAGACTGATTATGAAGCTGGATCACCAGGCAGGAATTAGGGGGGAAAACTCTATCAATAAAGAGAAGATAATCTCACTGAAAGGAAGCAAAGCATATATGTCAAAAGAGACCATTACTCTTAATCTATGTAAATGACTTGGCAGGAGGTATGGACTCCTACCTCAGTACGTTTGCAGATGATGCAAAGATCATGAAAATAGTGATGAGAGAGGATGATTACATCAACTTCCTACGGGACCTACAGTGACTCCTAAGTTTGTCTGATATATGATGAAATTCAACCTGAGTAAATGTATAAATGTAAAGTAACAAGGCTGGGACAAAGTGAAAGAAGGCCTCCATATGAATATAATCTAGCAGTAAATATGCTTTAGGGTTCTTTGTGTGAGACGAAACACACACTCAGTGTTTTTCCTTAATTTCTAAGTCATACTATCCACTAATTTTGTGAAAGAATAATGTAAATGTCATTATAACACTATATGAGAAATTCATATTCCTTTTGAAACTGGTAACACAGTCTGTCAAGGGAATAACGTAGAATTTACATATCTGATCTGGATACACTGAAGAAAAAGACAGGTTAGTTAAATATGCAACTTCCTTTATTGTAGTATTACAATACTCTTTAAAAAACAGACATGTTCACCACTGTGTTATAGTTTGTACCATTTAACTTTCAGATTTATTTTTGAATCCTTATCCATATAGTTTGTGTCAGGAATAGGTTTATACCACTGCCATCACTGAACATTCTCAAGGGAAAATTGACGCTGTTGGCAAAACGGATATATTATACAAGATAAAACAATATAATCAGTACTAAATTTTACAGTGTAGCAAATAGAAACAATAACATGCACAGTGACAAGTAACTGGCCACTAAGGCCTAACTCCTGCACTTTTTAGCATGTTGTGTTGAAACATCCTCAGAACTTATATACATTATGTACATTTGAGTCTTTTTTTATTTTTTTCAGGTACAGATGGACTATTAACACGAAGAAGGTACATAATGTAGATTAAAAAAGATGGATTTAAAATCACTACTTCAAAATCATTTGGATAAGCGAGAAAAGGAAACTGCAAGTCAGGATAATACAAAGGAAGATTCTGGCTTCAATTGTGAAATTAGTGAGGAAGAAAATGTAGATAAATTATTTGAAAAATACTATTGTGAGTGGAAGGGTATTAATAGGGAGTCAACAGCCAACAGAAGTGGCATTGGATATTCTTTACTTCCAGTAATTCCAAAATTTTACCACAAACTTCCACCTGAAGATGATCAGCTGTTACAGAAGTTGCGTGAGGAATCACGGGCTGTGTTTCTTCAGAGGAGAAGTAGAGAGCTCTTAGATAATGATGAGCTGAAGAATCTGTGGATGCTGCTAGATGAACATGGTGATGAAGAACAAATGATAAATTATGAAGACTTTTTAAAGGTAGCAGAGCAAGCAGGACCAAAATGTAAACAGTATTTCCAGCCATCTACTTTTTGCAAGTTACTGCAGAATGAGCCTTATGGTCGTATTTCTGTAATGAATTTCTTCAACTATGTGATGCGAAAGGTGTGGCTGCACCAAACGCGAATTGGTTTATCATTATATGATGTGACTGGTCAAGGTTATCTTAGGGAGTCAGATCTAGAGAACTATATTCTTGAGCTTATTCCTACATTACCTCAGTTAGATGGCCTTGAAAAGTCTTTCCACTCATTTTATGTATGTACAGCTGTGAGAAAGTTTTTCTTTTTCTTGGATCCAATGCGTACTGGACAGATCAAGATACAAGACATTTTAACTTGCAGTTTTCTTGATGATTTATTGGAGCTCCGAGATGAAGAGTTACCCAAAGATCAGCTGCAAAATAATTGGTTTTCGGCTCCTTCAGCTCTTAGAGTGTATGGTGTGTATTTAAACTTGGATAAAGATCATAATGGGATGCTTTCTAAAGAAGAACTTACTCGCTATGGTATGGGAACCCTGACTCCTGTGTTCATAGATCGAGTCTTCCAAGAGTGTTTGACTTATGATGGTGAGATGGATTACAAAACTTATCTGGACTTTGTATTGGCTCTAGAGAATCAGAAAGAACCTCAAGCTTTGCACTATTTTTTCAGAATTCTTGATATTGATGGTCGAGGATACTTGAATGTGTTCACACTAAATTATTTCTTTCGATCTATTCAAGAGCAGATGCGAAAGCATAATCAAGAACCAGTGAATTTTGAGGATGTGAAAGATGAGATTTTTGATATGGTAAAACCAGCAGATCCCTGTAAAATCACATTACAAGATCTCATAAACTGTGGTCAAGGTGATGTTGTCAGTAGCATTCTTATTGATCTCAATGGATTTTGGACATATGAAAATCGAGAAGTCCTTGTGGCAGACAGTAATGAAGAAACAGCCCAAGTTTAAATTAACTGTAAGTTGTTACATTCAACCAATTTTTTTTCCTTCTCTGCAGTCTGTCATAAGCATTACTGGAGATCCCCAACTTACGAACATGTTACATGACTGAACCCTCTTCATAAGTTGGAAAATGTAAAGAAATGATAATTCACATAAAATTGGAGTAAATACATTTGCTTGACCATCAGTGTATTAAGTATTCTATTCTGAAATAAATATAGTTAATAAAACATTATGTTCATGTTATGTATGTTTCACTGAAACTAGAGCCCCCTATCCATAAACAAGCCTCACAGACCATTCTATGGTTTCTCCCATATAGGGGAGAAAGAATACTTCCCACGTATTCCCTGCGTGTCGTAGAAGGCGACTAAAAGGGAAGGCAGCGGGGGGCTGGAAATCCTCCCCTCACGTCTTTTTTTAATTTTCCAAAAGATGGAACAGACAAGGGGGCCAGGTGAGGATATTCCCTCAAAGGCCCAGTCCTCTGTTCTTAACGCTACCTCGATATCGCGGGAAATGGCGAATAGTATAAAAAAAAAAACCCGTTAAGATGTGTAGGTATGTTTATGTGCTGTGTGTGAACGTGTATGTATATACATGTGTATGTGGGTGGCTTGGGCCATTCTTTCCTCTGTTTCCTTGCGCTACCTCGCTAACCCGGGAGACAGCAACAATAATAATGATAATAATAGTAATAATGATAATAATAAACATCCCCGTTTTTCACGATTTGCTCCTTAATGTACGAAACCGATGTGGAACATCGACTTATCCTTAGTTATGAAGGTAATCATTTGATCATGATGCAGTTTAAGGACGATAATTTGACTCTTTTAGTCCTGTTTCTTTCAGTATGGGAAACTAGCTCATACTCCGATAAAGGAAGCGATATTTACGTAATATTGATCATGAAAGTGACAGGTGGTATAGAAAACGAGTCATGCTTCTGTACCACAGTTGGGACCATTACGTCATCGACTCAGAGGTTTTATCATCCGAAAAATATCTGACTTTCCTGGTTAGTTCAGAGGCTACAGTAAAGGTGAAGTTAAGCTGAAGTCCATGGACACTGAGGGGGTGTTTCCTGTGACTTACAATGGTGGCGACTCTCAGTCTAGTTAATGAAAACTTCACTTGGGTTGTCATTTATATTATTAGGAACTCGATTCATGATGAAGATCAGTTTGTAAGTAAAGCTGATAAAAACATTAAAGTAAATGTCTTTTTAATAACATCTTTCATTCATCTGCGGCTGTTATGATAACCAAAATTTTTTGGTGTAAACTCATAAGTGTTCCTGAGCAATTTTCATGTCGCAAGACAATCAAACCAAGTACATGTTCGTATTTTTCTGAAGCGTCTCATGTCGATGATGACACAGGATTATGATGTAAATCCCCTATAGTGACGTGAAAGGTCGTGTGCTATAGAGTCATGTATGAATGAGGCATGTTTGGGTCCACGCATCATCTGCTAACATGAAAATACGTTGTAGTAATTCGTAGGTGTGTGCCTGAGGGTTTTTTTAGTTATGTAAGACATTTAATCTTCATGGATTGAACCTCTTCCTAAATTATTATATTCCTTTTGTGTTGGTTTTGATATTTTTCTTTTAATCTGTAAGTTATAAGACACTGTTATTGTGCATGTAAAGTGTTAAGATGAAAAGCATCATTATTATCAATGAATTAAAACGCAATGGTTTACTCTGAAGGGGACACTATTGTTTTATTAATGTATTGGAATTATATTGATGTTTAGGGGAAACTGCTGTTTTACTGATGTTTAGGGGTATTATTGTTTAATGTTGATGTTTGATTGATGTTTGGTGTTACGATTGGTTTATTGATGTGTGGGATACTTTTGTTACTGAAGTATCAGACACTGTTTTATTGATGTGTAGGGATGCTGTTGTTTTATTCCTGTGCCGGGATACTATTGTTTTATGGATGTGTAGATTTCTTGTTCTAGTGATGTTTATGGGTACTGTGTTTTATTGGTTCGTGGGATATATTATTGTTTTATTGATGTGTAGGAATACTATTGTTTCATTGATGTGTAGAAGAACATTGTTTTATCAATGCTTGTGGATACTATTGTTAATTGTGAAGGAATTCTTTTGTTTGTTGATGTATAGGGGACACTATTGTAATGTAGGGCCACTATTGTGTATTCATGTTTAGTGCAATATTGTCTTCTT
>JAUUDZ010187061.1:0-46798 GCA_032361705.1 Panulirus versicolor | reverse complement strand
AGAAAGAGGCAGGAGGTCAAGAGAAAGGTGCAAGAGGTGAAAAAGAGGGCAAATGAGAGTTGGGGTGAGAGAGTATCCTTAAATTTTAGTGAGAATAAAAAGATGTTTTGGAAGGAGGTTTATAAAGTGCGCAAGACAAGAGAACAAATGGAGACATCGGTGAAGGGGGCTAATCAGGAGGTAATAACAAGTAATGGTGATGGGAGAAGGAGATGGAGTGAGTATTTTGAAGGTTTGCTGAATATTTTAGATTATAGAGTGGCAGAAATGGGGTGTTTTAGTCGAGGTGGTGTGCGATGTGAGAGGGTCAGGGATAATGATTTGGCAAACAGAGAAGAGGTAGTGAGAGCTTTGCGAAAGATGAAAACCGGCAAGGCGTCTGGTTTGGATGGTATTGTATTGGAATTTATTGACAGATGGGGTGAAATGTATATATATTTTACCAAATATCAACTCTGGCAATTCGTCAGCTCGACACCACAAAGGAAACTGCTAAAGGCCGAACTACCCTCGAACCGGGCCCGCAGCATAATGGGCAAATTTCTTCGCTCACCACACAACCAGCTTAGAGCAGAAGCAGCCGCACCCTGAAGTTAGCCCCGGCACAGAGTCGAACCCATGAACCACTTTATATCATCTTGATTATTTCCGTTTCCTTGAAAAAGATATAATCAATTTGTTTATTATACTGATATCATCAACAAGGAGATTGTATATGGTAAAGTTCATTTTCATTTTCTTGAAAATGTTTGTCTAACTCTTTTTGTTTCCCGGTACTTCTTGAACTGCCTGAGAAGGTGGTCTATTGCTAAGTTTGTTTGGTTGTTTCACATCTTGGTGAAACCTTTTGCTTGTTATACGGTTCTAGGTGGGTGCTGTATGTGATGTACGGTTGTAGGCAGGTGCTATATGTGACGTAAGGTTGTAGGTGGGTGCTGTATGTGTTGTAAAGTTGTAGGTGGGTGATATATGTGACATAAGGTTGTATGTGGGTGCTGTATATGATATAAGGTTAAAGTTTGGTGCTGCATGTGATGTAAGGTGGGTGTTGTATGCGATGTAAGGTTGTAGGTGGGTGCTCTATATGATATAAGGCTGCAGGTGGGTGCTGTATGTGCTATAAGGTTAAAGGTTGGTGATGTATGTGATGTAAGATTGTAGGTAGGTATTGTATGTGATGTAAAGTTGTAGGTGGGTGTTTTTTTTGATGAAAGGCTGTTGGTGGGTGCTATATGTGATGAAAGGTTGTAAGTGGGTGCTGTATGTGATATAAGGTTAAAGGTGGGTGCTGTATATGATGTAAGGTTGTACGTGGGTGCTGTATATGATATAAGGTTGTAGGTGGGTGCTGTATGTGATATAAGGTTAGAGGTGGGTGCTGTATGTGATGTAAGGTTGTAGTTGGATATTGTATGTGATGTAAAGTTGTAGGTGGGTGTTTTATGTGATGAAAGGTTGTAGGTGGGTGCTGTATGTGATGAAAGGTTGTAAGTAGGTGCTGTATGTGATATAAGGTTAAAAGTGGGTGCTGCATATGATGTAAGGATGTACGTGGGTGCTGTATGTGACGTAATGTTGTAGGTGGGTGCTGTATGTGTTGTAAGGTTGTAGGTGGGTGAAGTATGTGACATAAGGCTGTAGGTGGGTGCTGTATGTGATATAAGGATAAAGGGGGGAACTGTATGTGATTTAAGGTTGTAGATGGGTGTTGTATGTGATGTAAAGTTGTAGATGGGTGTTTTATGTGATGTAAGGCTGTAGATGGGTGCTGTGTGTGTGATGAAAGGTTGTATGTGGGTGCTGTATGTGATATAAGGTTAAAGGCGGTCTGTATGTGATGTAAGGTTGTACGTGGGTGCTGTATAAGATGAAAGGTTGTAGGTGGGTGCTGTATGTGATGTAAGGTGATAGGTGGGTGTTGTATATGATGTAAGGTTGTACGTTGGTGTTATATGTGATGTAAGGTTGTAGGTAGGTGCTATAGGTGATGTAAGGTTGTAGGTGGGTGCTGTATGTGATGAAAGGTGGTAGATAGGTGTTGTATGTAATGTAAGCTTGTAGGTGGGTGCTGCATGTGAGAGAAAGTTATAGGTGGGTGCTTTATGTGATGTATGGTTGTAAGTGGGTGCTGTATATGATGTAAGCATGTGGGTGGGTGTTGCAAGTGATATAAGGTTGCATATTGAGTAAGCATGTAGGTGGGTGCTGCATGTGATATGAATTTGTACTTGGTGCTGCATGTGATGTAAGGTTGTAGGTGGGTGTCATGTAAGGTTGTAGCTGGATGCTGTGTGTGATGTAGGTGGGTGTTGTGCGACATGTAAAGTTATATGTGGGTGCTGTATGTGATGCAAGATAGTAGGTGGCTGCTGTATGTGATGTAAGATTGAAGGTGTGTGCTGTATGTGATGTAAGGTTGAAGATGGATGCTGTAGGTGACGTAAGGATGTAGGTGGGTGCTACATATGATATAAAGCTGTAGGTGGGTGTGGCATGTGTTGTAAGGGTGTAGGTGGGTGTGGCATGTGTTGTAAGGTTGTAGGTGGGAGCTATATGTGATGTAAGGTTGTAGGTGGGTGCTGTATGTGATGTAACATTGTAGGAGGGTGTTGTACGTGATGTAAGGTTGTAGGTGTGTTGTATGTGATGTACGGTTATAGTTGGATGCTGTATGTGATGAAATGTTGTAAGTGAGTGCTGCATGTGATGTAAGTTTGTAGGT
Organism: Panulirus versicolor; assembly: GCA_032361705.1. Taxonomy (NCBI): domain Eukaryota; kingdom Metazoa; phylum Arthropoda; class Malacostraca; order Decapoda; family Palinuridae; genus Panulirus; species Panulirus versicolor. The sequence goes on along the minus strand of JAUUDZ010187061.1, from coordinate 44,076 downwards.
GGGTGCTGTATGTGGTGAAATGTTATATGTGGGTGCTGTATGTGATGTAAGGATGTAGGTGGGTGTTGTGTGTGATATAAGGTTTTTGGTGGGTGTGGTATGTCATGTAAGGCTGTAGATGGGTGTTGTATGTAATGTGAGGTTATAGGCGTATGCTGTATATGATGCAAGGCTGTATGTGGGTGCTGCATGTGATGTAAGGTTATATTAGGGTGTTGAATGTGATGTAAGCTTATATGTGGGTGCTGTATATGATCTAAGGCTGCAGGTGGGAGTTGTATGTAATATAAGGTTGTATGTGGGTGTTGTATGTGATGCAAGGTTGTAGGTGGGTGCTGTATGTGATGTAAGATTTTTGGTGGGTGCTGTATGTGATGTAAGGCTGTAGGTGGGTGCTGTATTTGATGTAAGGCTATAGGTGGGTGCTGTATTTGATGTCAGGTTGTACGTGGGTGCTGTATGTGATATAAGTTTGTAGATGGGTGCTGTATGTGATGTAAGCCTGTACGTATGTACTGCATTTGATGTAGGGTCATAATTAGGTGCTGTATGTGATGTAAGGTTGTAGGTGTGTACTCTATAGGATGTAGACTATATGTGGGTGCTGCATGTGATGTAAGGTTATAGGTGGGTGCTGTATGTGATGTACGTTGTCGGTGATTACTGTATGGAATGTAAGGTTTTAGGTGGGCGCTGTATTTGAGGTAAGGTTGTAGGTGGATGCTTTACGTTATGTAGGTTGTAGATGGGTGCTGTATGTTATGTAAGATTGTGGGTGTGTGTTGTATATCATGTAAATTTGTAGGTGGATGTATATATTTCAAGGTTGTAGGTGGGTGCTGCATGAGATCTAAGTTGATAGGTGGGTGTTGTATGTGATGAAAGGTTGTAGGTGGGTGCTGTATGTGATGTAAGGTTTTAGGTGGGTGCTGAATGTTATGTAAGGTTGTGGGTGGGTGATGTATGTGATGTAAGGTTGTGGATGGGTGTTGTATTTGATATAAGTTTCTAGGTGGGTGCTGTGTGTGATGTAAGCTTTTAGGTGGGAGCTGTATGTGATGCAAGGTTGCAGGTGGTAGCTGTATGTGATATAAGGATATAGGTGTGTCCTGAATGTGATGTAAGATTGTAGTTGGGTGCTGTATGTGATGTAAACTTGTAATTGAATGCTGTATGTGATGTAAGCTTGTAGGTGGGTAATGTTTGTGATGCAAGGTTATAGGTGGGCGCTGTATGTGACGTAAGGTTGTAGGTGGGTGCTGCATGTGATATAAGTTTGCAAGGGGTGCTATATGTGATGTAAGGTTGTAGGTGGGGTTCTGTATGTGATGTAAGCTTCTATGTGGTTGCTACATGTGATGTAGGGTTGTAGGTGGGTGCTGTATGTGACGTAAGGCTGTAGTTGGGTGCTCTGTATGATGTAAGGTTTTAGGTTGGTGCTGCATGTGATGTAAGGATATAGGTGTGCGATGTATGTTATGTATGGTTGTAGGTTGATGCTGTAAGTGCTGTAAGGATGTAAGTGGGAGATGTATGTGATGTAAGGTTGTAGGTGGGTGCTGTATGTGATGTACACATGTGGGTGGGTGCTGCATTGCTGTAGGGTGGTAGGAGGGTGCTGTATGTCATGTAATATTGTAGGTGGGTGCTGTATGTGATGCAAGGTTGCAGGTGGGTGCTTTATGTGATGTGAGGTTGTAGGTGGGTGCTTTATGTGATATAAGACTGTAGATGGGTGCAGCATGTGAAATAAGGTTGTTGGTGGGTGCCATATATTTTGTAAGGTTGAAGGTGGATACTGTAAGTGCGATAAGGTTGTAGGTAGGTGTTGTATATGACGTAAGGATATATACATGGTTGCTGTCTGTGATGCAAAGTTGTAGGAGGGTGCTGCATGTGATGTAAGGTCGTAGGTGGGTGCTGTATGTGATGGAAGGCTGTAGGTGAGTGCTGCATGTGATATAAAGTTTTAAGAGGGTGCATTATGTAATGTCAGATTGTAGGTGAGTGCTGTATGTGATGTAATGTAGGTGGGTGCTATATGTGATGTGCGAATGTAGGCGGGTGCTGCATGTGACGTAAGGTTATAGGTGTGTGCTGTATGTGATGTAAGGTTGTAGGTGGGTTCTGTATGTGAGTTAAGGTTGTAGGTGGGTGCTGCAAGTGATGTAAGCTACAGGTGGGTGCTGTATGTGGTCTAAGGTTGTAGATGGATGCTGTATGTCATGTAAGGTTGTAAGTAGTAGTCATATGTGATGTAAGGTTCTAGGCGGATGCTGTCTGTGTTGTGAAGTTGTAGGTGGGTATTGTATGTGATGTAAGGTTATATACGGGTGATGTATGTGATATAAGGTTGTAGGTGGGTGTTCTACTTGATATAATATTGTAGGTGGGTGCTTTATGTAAAGTAAGTTTGTAGGTGGCTGTTGTAGTGATATAAGGTTGTAAATGGGTGCTATATGTGATGTAAGGTTGTAGGTGGGTTGTTCATATGATGTAAGGTTGTGGGGGGTGCTGCATATGATGTAAGGTTGTATATTGTTGCTATTTGTGATGTAAGGTTGTAGGTGGGTTACTGTATATGATGTTAGCTTCTACATGGGTGCTGTATGTGATGAAAGGTTGTTGGTTGGTACTGCTTTTGATGTAAGATTGTAGGTGGTTTCTTTATGTGATGTAATGTTGTAGTTGGGTGTTGCATGTGATGCAATGTTTTAGGTAGGTGTTGCATGTGATATAAGGTTGTAGGTGGGTACTGTATTTGATGTAAGCTTGTACGTGGGTGCGTCATTTGATGTATGGCTGTGGGTGGGTGCTGTGTGTGATGTAAGGTTCTAGGTGGTGCTGCATGTGATGCAAAGTTGTAGTTGGGTCCTGCATATTATATAAGGTTGTAGGTGGGTGCCATATGCTATATAAGGATATAAGTGGATGCGGTATGTGAAGTAAAGTTGTAGGTTGGTGTTGTTTGTGATGTAAGCTTATATCTATGGATGCTGTGTGTGATGTGAGGTACTAAGAGGATGCTGCATATGATGTAAGGTTGTAGGTTGGTGCTGAATTTGATGTAAAGTTGTAGGTGGGTGATGCATGTAATGTAAGATTGTAGGTGGGTTCTGAATGTGATGAAAGGTTGTAGGTGGGTGTTGCATGTGATGTAAGATAGTAGGTAAATGTTGCATGTGACGGAAGGTTGTAGGTGGATGTTGCATGTGAAGTAAGGTTATAAGTGGGTGTTGTATGTTAAGTAAGATTACATGTGGATGCTGTATATGATGTAAGTTTGTAGGTGGGTGTTTTATGTGATGTTGTAGGTGGTTGTTATATGTGATGTAAGGTTTTAGGTGGGTTCTGTATGTGATGATAGGTTGTAAGTATGTGCTGTATATGTTGTAAGTTTGTAGGTGGGTGCTGCATGTGATATGATGTTGTAGGTGGTTGCTGCTGGTGATGTAAGGTTGCAGGTAGTTGCTATGTGTGACATACGGTTATTGGTGGGTGCTGTATGTGAAATGAGTTGGAGCTAGTTGCTGTATATGATGTAATCTTGTAGGTGGGTGCTGTATTTGATGTAAAGTTGTAGGTGGGCACTGCCTGTGATGTAAGGTTTTAGATGAGTGCCTATGTGATTTAAGGTTGGAGGTGGGTGCTGTGTGATATGTAAGGTTATATGTAGTACTTTATATATGATGTAAGGTTGTAGGTGGGTGTTTTATGTGATGTTTGGGTGTAGGTTGGATGCTTTATGTGATATACGGTTGTAGGTGGGTGCTGTATGTAATGTAAGGTTGTATGTGGGTGCTGTATATAAGGTAATGTTGTAGGTATGTGCTGTATATGATGTAAGGTTTTAGATGAGTGCTTCATATGATATAGGGCAATAGGTAGGTGCTGTATGTGACGTACAATAGTAGGTGGGTGTTACATGTGATGTCAGGTTGTTGGTGGGTGTCATATCTGATGTACTGTTGTAGGTGGGAGTTGTATGTGATATAATGTTGTATGTTGGTGCTGCATGTGATGTATGCTTGTGGGTGGGTATTGTAGTGATATAAGGTTGTGGTTGGGTGCTGTATGTTATGTAATGTTGTAGGTTGTTCATGCAAATGATGTAAGGTTATAGTTTGGTACTGTATGTGATGTAAGGATGTAGGTGGGTACTGCATGTGATATAAGGTGATAGGTGGGTATTGTATGTGATGTGCAGATGTAGGTTGGTGCTACATGTGATATATGGTTGCAGGTGGGTACTATAAGTGATGTAAGTATGTAGGTGGGTGCTATAGGTGATATAAGGTTCTAGGTGGTTGCTGTAGGTGATATAAAGATGTAGGTGGATGGTGCATGTGATGCAAGGTTGTAGGTGGGTGCTGTATGTGATTTAAGGTTGTTGGTAGGTGCTGTGCGTGAAAAAAGGCTACAAGTGGGTACTGTATGTAATGTAAGGTTGTAGGTGGGTGCTGCATGTAATGTAAGGTCGTAGGTGGGTGCTGTATATGATATAAGCATGTAGATGGGTGTTCAAGGTGATGTAAGATTGCATATGATGTAAGCATTTAGGTGGGTGCTGTGTGTGATGTAAGGCTGTAGATGAGTGCTGTATGTAACATAAGGTTGTAGGTGGGTGCTGTATTTGATGAAAGGTTGTAAGTAGGTGCTGTATATAATGTAAGGTTATCGTTGATTGCATATGATGTAGGCATTTAGGTGGGTGCTGCGTGTGATGTATAGCTGTACGTGGGTGCTGTAAGTGATGTAAGGATGTAGGTGGGTACTGTAGTTGATATATGATTGTAGGTGGGTGCTGTATGTGATATAAAGTTGTAGGTGGATGTTGTATGTGATGCAAGGTTTTAGGTGGGTGCTGTAAGTGATATAAGGTTGTAGGTGGGTGCTATATGTGATGAAAAGTTGTAGGTGGATGTTTTATGTGTTGTAAAGTTATAGGTGGATGCTGTATATGATATAAGCATGTATGTGGGTGTTCAAGGTGATGTAAGACTGCATATGATGTAAGCATTTAGGTGGGTGCTGTGTGTGATGTAAGGCTGTAGATGGGTGCTGTATGTAACATAAGGTTATAGGTGGGTGCTGTATTTGATGAAAGGTTGTAAGTATGTGCTGTATATAATGTAAGGTTATCGTTGATTACATATGATGTAGGCATTTAGGTGGGTACTGCGTGTGATGTATAGCTGTATGTGGATGCTGTAAGTGATGTAAGGATGTAGGTTTGTGCTGTAGTTGATATATAGTTGTAGGTGGGTGCTGTATGTGATATAAAGTTGTAGGTGGATGTTGTATGTGATGTAAGGTTTTAGGTGGGTGTTGTATGTGATGTGAGGTTGTAGGTGGGTGCTGTAAGCAATGAAAAGTTGTACGTGGGTGCTGTAAGTGATACAAGGTTGTAGGTAGGTGCTATATGTGACGTAAAGCTGTAGGTGGATGTTTTATGTGATGTAAGGTTATAGGTGGATGCTGTATATGATGGAAGGTTCTAGGTGGGTGCTGCATGTGATATAAGTTTGTAGGTGGGTGCTGTATGTGATGTAAGGTTGGATATGGGTAATGTATGTGACGTAAGGCTGGATGTGGGTGATGCATGTGATATGAGGTTGTAGATGAGTGCTACATGTAATATAGGGATGTAGGTGGGGGCTGTATATGATGTAATGTGGCAGGTGGGTGTTGCATGTGAGGTCATGTTTTAGGTGGGTGCCATATTTTCTGTATTGTTGTAGGTGGGTGTTGTATGTGGTGCAAGGTTGTAGGTTGGTACTGCATGTGATGTACGGTTGGGGAAGTGATATAAGATTGGGGATGGGTGCTGTATGTGATGTAATGTTGAAGGAAGGTGCCATATGTGATGTAAGGTTTTACGTTGATAATATACTGTAAGTTATGTAAGGTTGTAGGTGGATGCTGTAAGTGATGGAAGGATATAGATGGAAACTGTAAGTGATGTAAGGTGGTATGTGGATGATGTATGTGATGTAGACTTGTAAATTGGTGCTGTATTTGATGTAAGGTTGTAGGTGGGTGCTCTATGTGATGTAAGGTTGTAGGTGGGTGTTGTACGTGATGAAAGGTTGTAGGTAGGTGCTGTATGTGATGTAAGATTGTAGATGGCTGCTGTATGTGATGTAAGATTGTAGGTGAGTGGTGTATTTGATGCAAGCTTGCACATGGGTGCTGCCTATTATATAAGGTGTGGGTGCTGTATGTGATGTAAGGTTGTAAGGGGGTGTCTTATGTTATGTAAAGTTGTAGGAGGGCGTTGCATGTAAAATAACGTTATATGTGGGTGCAGTATGTGATGTAAGCTTGTAGGTGTGTGCTGAATGTGATGTACGGTTGTATGTGGGGGCTTCATGTGATATATGGTTGCAGGTGGGTGCTGCATGTAATGTAAGGTTATATCTGGGTGCAGTATGTGATGTAAGCTTGTAGGTGGGTTCTGTATGTGATGTATGGTTGTAGGTGACCGCTGTATGGGATGTAAAGGTATAGGTGGGTGCTGTATGTGATTTAAGGTTGTAAGTGAGTGTTGTATGTTATGTAAGGTTATATGTGGGTGCTGTATGTGACGCAAGGTTTTAGGTGGGTGCTGTATGTGATGTAAGGTTGTACGTTTGTTCGTCATTTGATGTGGGGCTGTGTGTGGGTGGTGTATGTGATGTAAGGTTGTAGATGGATGCTGTATGTGATGGAAAGTTATAGGTGGGTACTCCATGTGATATAAGGTTGTAGGTGGGTGCCATATGTTATGTAAGGATATAAGCGGATGCTGTATGTGAAGTAAACTTGTAGGTAGGTGTTGTAAGTGATGTAAGTTTATATTTATGGTTGCTGAATCTGATGTAAGGTTGTACGAGGGTGCTGCATATGATATAAGGTTGTAGGTGGGTACTGCATTTGATGTAAGGTTATAGGTGGTTGTTGTATGTAATGTAAGGTTGTAGCTGGGCTCTGTATGTGATGTAAGGTTGTAGGTGGATGCTGCATGTGACGTAAGGTTGTAGATGGATACTGTATGTGATGTAAGATTATATGTTGATGCTGTATATGATGCAACTTTGTAGGTGGGTGTTTTATGTGATATGATGTGGTAGGTGGTGGTATATGTGATGTAAAGTTTTAGGTGGGTGTTGTCTGTAATGTAAGTTTGTAGGTGGGTATTGTATGTGATATAAGGTTGTAAGTGTGTGCTGTATGTGATATAAGGTTGTAGGTGGGTGCTGCATGTTATGTAATGCTGTAGGTGGATTGCTGCATGTGATGTAAAGTTGTAGGCAGTTGCTATGTGTGATATAAGGTTGTAGATGGGTACTGTATTTGAAATAAGGTAGGAGCTAGGTGCTGTATATGATGTAATCTTGTAGGTGGGTGCTGTATGTGATGTAAAGGTTGTAGGTGGATACTGCCTGTGATGTAAGGTTATAGGTGGGTGTCGTATGTGATTCAAGGTTGGAGGTGGGTGCCGTATGGAATGTAAGGTTGTAGGTAGTTACTATATGTAAAGTAAGGTTTTAGGTGGGTGCTTTATGTGGTGTTAGATTGTAGGTTGAATGCTTTATATGATATATGGTTGTAGGTGGGTCCTGTATGTGGGTGCTATATATGAAAAAATGTTGTGTGTGATGTATATGATATAATGTTTTAGAGGAGTGCTTCACGTTATATAGGGTTATATGTGGGTGCTGTATGTGATGTGCAATGGAAGGTGGGTGTTGCATGTGATGTCAGGTTATAGGTGGGTGTTGTATTTGATGTATTGCTGTAGGTGGGACTTGTATGTAATAGAAGGTTGTATGTTGATGCTGCATGTGATGTGTGTTTGGGGTGGGTATTGTAGTGATATAAGGTTGTGGTTGGGTGCTGTATGTGATGCAATGTTGTAGGTGGGCTCCATATGTTATATAAGGTTTTACGTGGCTACTGTATGTGAAATAAAATTGTAGATGGGTGCTTTATGTAATATAAGGTTGTAGGTGGGTGCTACAAGTGATATACGGTTGTAGTTGCTTGCTGTATGTGATGTAAGATTGTATGTGTGTTCTGTATGTGTTGTAAGGTTCTAGGTCTGTGCTGTATATCAAAAAGGTAGGAGGTGGGTGCTGTATATGATGTAAGTAGGTGCTGTATGTAATGTAAGGTTATCGTTTGGCGTTCAATGTTATGTAAGGTTGTAGGTGGGTGCTGTATATGATGTGAGGTGATAGAAGGGCTATGTATGTGATGCAAGGCTGTAGGCGGGTGCTATATGTGATATACAGATGTAGATGGGTACTGTAAGTGATGTAAGGATGTAAGTGGGTGCTGTAAGTGATATAAGGTTGTAGGTGGGTGCTGCATGTGATATAAAGTTGTAGGTGGATGTTGTATGTGAAGTAAGTTTATAGGTGGGTGCTGTATGTGAAGATAGGTTATAAGTGGGTGCTGTATGTGATGTAAGGTTGTAAGTGGGTGCTTTATGTGATGAAAGGTTGTAGGTAGGTGGGTGTTCCATGTGATGTAAGGTTGGATATTAGGTGGGTGCTGCGTGTGATGTAAAGTTGTACGTGGGTGCTGTAAGTGATTTAAGGATGTAGGTGGGTGCTGTAGGTGACATAAGGTTGTAGGTGGGTGCTATATATGATATAAAGTTGTAGGTGGATGTTGCATCTTATGTAATGTTTTAGGTCGGTGCTGTATGTGATGTAAGGTTGTAGGTGGGTGCTGTAAGTGATGTAAGGTTGTAGGTGGATGCTGTAGGTGATACAAGGTCGTAGGTGGGTGCTGTTTGCGATAGGGTTATAGGTGGGTGCTGTATGGATGTAAGGTTTTAGGTGGGGGCTTTATGTGATGAAAGGTTATAGGTGTGTGCCTTATGTGATGTAAGGTTGTAGGTCGGTGCTGCATGTGATGTAAGATTGCAGGTGGGTGCTGTATGTGATGTAAGCTTGTAGGTGAGTGCTGTATATGATGTAAGCATGTTGGTGGGTGTTCCATGTGATGTAAGGTTGCATATGATGTAACCATATAGGTGGATGCTGGGTGTCACGTAAAGTTGTACGTGGGTGCTGTAATGATGTGAGGTTGTAGGTGGGTGTCATATGTCATACAAGGTTGTAGGTGGATGCTGTATATGATGTAGGCTGCAGGCGGGTGTAAGAGGTGTAAGGTTATATGTGGGTGCTGTATGTGAGCCAAGGTTGTAGGTGGTTGCTGTATGTGATATAAGGTTTTAGGTGTGTGCTGTAAGTGATGTAAGGTTGTAGATGCATGCTGTAGGTGATGTAAGGATGTAGGTGGGTTCTGTGTGTGATGTAAGTTTATAGGTGGGTGGTAATTTGATGTAAAGTTGTAGGTGGGTGCTGTATGTGATGTAACATTGTAAGTGGTTACTGTATATGATGTAAGGTTGTATGTCAGTGATGCATAGGATGTAGGTGTGTGCTATGTGTGAAGTATGGTTATGTGTGGGTGATCTATGTGACGTATGGACGTAGGTGGGGGTTGTACATGATACAATGTTTTTGGTGGCTGTTGCATTTGATTAAAGGCTGTAATTTGATGATGTATGTGATGTAAGGTTGTAGGTGGTTGCTGTATGTGATGTAAAGTTTAGGTGGGTGCTGAACGTGATGTAAGGTTGTAGGTGTGTGTTTTATAATATGTAAGGTTATTAGTGGGTTCTGTATATGATCTAAGTTTGTAAGACGGGTGTTGTACGTGATATATGGCTGTATGTGAGTGTTGTTTGTGATGTAAGGTCTAGGTGGGTACTGTATGTGACGTAAGGGTATAGGTGGGTGCTGTATATGATGTAATGGTGTAGGTGGATGCGCTATGTGATATAAGGCTGTAGATGTATGCTGTATGTGATATAAGGCTGTAGGTTGGTGCTGTATGTGATGTATGCTTGTATGTGGGTGCTGCATATGATATAGGGTTGTAAGTGGGTGCTGCATATGATGTAAGGTTTTAGGTGGATGCTGTGTATAATGTAAGGATGTAGGTGAGTGTTATATGCAATGTAAGGTTTTAGGCGGGTTGTGTGTGTGATATAAGGTTGTAGGTGGGTGCTGCATGTGATGTAAGGTTGCAAGTGGATACTGTATGTGATGTAAGGCTGTACATGGATGCTGTATGTGAAGTAAGGATATAAGTGGGTGCTATATACGACGTAAGATTATAGGTGGATGCTGTTTATGATGTAACTTTGTAGGTGGGTGTTTTATGTGCTATGATGTTGTAATGGTTGGTATATGTGATGTAAGATTTTAGGTGGGTGTTGTCTGTAATGTAAGGTCGTAGGTGGGTACAGTATGTGATATAAAGTTGCATGTGTGTGCTGTATGTGATATAAGGCTATAGGTGGGTGCTGCATGTGATGTAAGGTTGTAGGAAGTTGCTATGTGTGATATAAGGTTGGTGTGTGCTGTATGTGAAATAAGGTGGGAGCTAGGTGCTGTAAATGATGTAATCTTGTAGGTGGGTGCTGTATGTGATGCAAAGTTGTAGGTGGGTACTGCCTGTGATGTAAGGTTATAGGTAGGTGTCATATGTGATTCAAGGTTGGAGGTGGGTGCTGTATGGAATGTAAGGTTGTAGATAGCTACTATATGTGACGTAAGGTTGTAGGTGGGTGCTTTATGTGATGTTAGGTTGTGGGTTGGATGATTTATGTGATATATGGTTGTAGGTGGGTCATGTATGTAATGTAAGGTGGTAGGTGGGTGCTATATGATATAATGTTGTAGGTGTGTGATGTATATAATGTAACGTTTTAGATGAGTGCTTCAAGTAATACAGTGTTATAGGTGGGTGCTGTATGTGACGAACAATGGCAGGTGGGGTTGCGTGTGATATCAGTTTAGTAGGTGGGTGTCATATTTGATGTATTGTTGTAAGTGGGAGTTGTATGTGATATAAGGTTTTATGTTGGTGCTGCATGAAGATGTATGTTTGTGGGTGGGTATTGTAGTGATATAAGCTTGCGGTTGGGTGTTGTATGTGATATAATGATATAAGATTGTTGATGGGTGATCTATGTGATATAAGGTTATAGGTGGGTGCTGCATGTGATATACGGTTGTATTTGCTTGCTGTATGTGATGTAAGGTTGAATGTGTGTTCTGTATGTGTTATAAGGTTCTAGGTCTGTGCTGCATATGAAACAAGGCTGGAGGTGGGTGCTGTATGTGATATAAGGATAAAGGTGGGTACTGTATGTGATATAAGATTGAAGGTGGGTGTTGTATATGATGTAAGGTTGTAAATGGGTGCTGTATGTAATATCAGGTTGTAGGCGGGTGCTGTATTTGATGAAAGGTTGTAGGTGGGCGCTATGTGATGTAAGGTTATAGTTTGGTGTTCTGTGTGATGTAAGGTTGTAGGTGGGTGCTCTATATGATGTAAGGTGATAGGCGGGCGTTGTATGTGATGTAAGGTTGTAGATTGGTGCTATATGTGATATAAGGATGTAGGTGGGTACTGTAAGTGATGTAAGGATGTAGGTGGGTGCTGTAGATGATATAAGGTTGTAGGTGGGTGCTGTATGTGATATAAAGTTGTAGGTGGATGTTGTATTTGATGTAAGGCTGTAGGTGGGTGCTGTATGTGATTTAAGATTGTAAGTGGGTGCTGTATGTGAAGAAATGTTATAGGTGGGTGCCCTATGTGATGTAAGCCTGTAGGTGGGTGTTTTATGTGATGTGAGGTTGTAGATGGATGCTGTAAGTGATGTAAGGTTCTAGGTGGGTGCTGTATGTGATGAAAGGTTATAGGTGGGTGCCTTATATGATGTGAGATCGTAGGTTGGTGCTGCATGTAATATAAGGTTGTAAGTGGGTGCTGTAGGTGATGTAAGCTTGTAGTTGAGTGTAGATGATATCAGGTTGTAGGTGGGTGCTCTATGTGATATAAGGTTGTAGGTGTATGCTGTATATGATATAAGCATGTAAGAGGGTGTTCCATGTAATGTAAGGATGCATATGATGTAAGCATATAGGTGGGTGCTGCTTGTGATGTAAAGTTGTACGTGGGTGCTGTAAATGATGTAAGAATGTAGGTGGGTGCTGTAGGAGATGTAAGGTTGTAGGTGGGTGTTTTGTGTGATATGAAGCTGTATGTGGATGTTGTATGTGATGTTAGGTTCTAGGTGGGTGCTGTATGTGATGAAAGGCTATAGGTGGGTGCCTTATGTGATGTAAGGTCGTAGGTTGGTGCTGCATGTAATATAAGATTGTAGGTGGGTGCTGTAGGTGATGTAAGCCTGTAGTTGAGTGCTGTATATGATATAAGCATGTTGTTGGGTGTTCCATGTGATGTAAGGTTGCATATGATGTAAGCATATAGGTGGGTGCTGCGTGTGATGTAAAGCTGTACGTGGGTGCTATATATGATACAAAGTTGTAGGTGGGTGTCATGTGTCATGGAAGGTTGTAGATGGATGCTGTATATGATGTAGGCTGCTGGTGTGTGTAAGAGATATATGGCTATATGTGGGTGCTGTATATGATGCAAGGTTGTAGGTTTGTGCTGTAAGTAATATAAGGCTCTAGGTGGGTGCTTTATGTGATGTTAGGCTGTAGTTTGGAAGCTTTATGTGATATATAGATGTAGGTGGGTCCTGTATGTAATGTAAGGTTGTCTGTCAGTGCTAATATGACATAATGCTGTAGGTGTGTGATGTATGTAATGTAAGGTTTTAGATGAGTGCTTGAAGTGATATAGTGTTACAGGTAGGTGCTGTATGTGATGTACAATGGTAGGTGGGTGGTATAAGATTGCAGGTGGCTTTCATATTTGATGTATTGTTGTAGGTGAGAGTTGTATGTGATATAAGGTTGTATGTTGGTGCTGCATGAGATGTATGTTTGTGGGAGGGTATTGTAGTGATATAACGTTGCGGTTGTGGTGCTGTTTGTGATGTAAAGTTGTAGATGAGTGCCATATGTGGATACGTGGATACCATATGTGATATAAGATATAAGATATAAGATTGTAGATGAGTGCTGTATGTGACATAAGGTTGTAGGTGGGTGCTGCATGTGATGTACGGTTGTAGTTGCTTGCTGTATGTGATGTAAGATTGTACGTGTGTTCTGTATGTGTTGTAAGGTTCTAGGTCTGTGCTGTATATCAAATAAGGTTGGAGATGGGTGCTGTATGTGATATAAAGATAAAGGTTGGTGCTGTATGTGATGTAAGATTGAAGGCGGGTGTTGTATGTGATGTAAAGTTGTAGATGGGTGCTATATATGATTTAAGGTTGTAGGTGGGTGCTGTATTTGATGAAAGGCTGTAGGTAGGTGCTGTATGTGAGTTAAGGTTATATTTTGGTGCTCTATGTGATGTAAGGCTGTAGGTGGGTGCTATATGTGATATAAGGATGTAAGTGGGTACTGTAAGTGATGTAAGGATGTAGGTGGGTTCTGTAGGTGATATAAGGTTGTAGGTTGGTACTGTATGTGATATAAAATTGTAGGTGGATGATGTACGTGATGTAAGGTTGTAGGTGGGTGCTCTATGTGATTTAAGGTTGTAAGTCGATGCTGTATGTGAAGAAAGGTTATAGGTGGATGCCGTAGGTGATGTAAACTTGTAGAAGGGCACTGCATGTGATGCAAGGTTGTACGTGGGTGCTTTATGTAATGTAAGGTTGCAGGTGGGGGCTGTATATGATATAAGCATGTAGGTGGGTGTTCCATGTGATGTAAGGATGCATATGATGTAAGCATATTGGTGGGTGCTGCGTGTGATATAAAGTTGTACGTGGATGCTGTAATTGATATAAGGATGTAGGTGGGTGCTGTAGGTGATGTAAAGTTGTAGGTGGGCGCTGTATGTGATATAAAGTTGTAGGTGGATGCTGCATGTGATGTATGGTTTTGGTGGGTGCTCTTTGTGATGTAAGGTTGAAGGTGGGTGCTGTAAGTGGTGTAAGGCTGTAGATGGGTGTTGTAGGTGGTATAAGATTGTAGGTGGGTACTGCATGTGATACAAAGTTGTAGGTGGATGTTTTATGTGATGTAAGGTTGTATGTGGGTGTTGAATGTGATGTAACTTTCTAGGTGGGTGCTGTATGTGATGAAAGGTGCCTTATGTAAGGTTGTAGGTTGGTGCTGCATGTGATGTAAGGTTGTAGGTGGGTGTTGTATGTGTTGTAAGATTGTAGGTCAGTGCTGTATATGATGTAAGCATGTTGATGGGTGTTCCATGTGATGTAAGGTTGCATATGATGTAAGCATATAGGTGGGTGCTTCGTGTGATGTAAAGTTGTACGTAGGTGTTGTGTATGATGCAAGGTTGTAGGTGGGTGTCTTGTGTCATGGAAGGTTGTAGGTGGATGTTGTACATGATGTAGGCTGCAGGTAGTTGTAAGAGATGTAAGGTTATGTGTGGGTGCTGTATGTAATGCCAGGTCGTAGGTGGGTGCTGTATGTGATATAAGGTTGTAGGTGTGCGCTGTATGTGATGTAAGGTTGTAGATGTATGCTGTAGGTGATGTACGTATGTAGGTGGATTCTGTTTGTGATGTAAGCTTGTAGGTGGGTGGTGATTTGATATAAGGTTGTAGATGAGTGCCGTATGTGATGTAACATTGTAGGTGGTTGCTGTATATGATGTAAGGTTGTAGGTGAGTCATGCATGTAATGTAAGTTTGTAGGTGTGTGCTATACGTGATGTAAGGTTATGTGTGGGGGATCTATGTGATGTAAGGATGCAGGTGGGTATTGTATGTGATATGTTTTAGGTGGGTGTTGCATGTGATTAAAGGCTGTAAGTGGGTGATGTATATGACGTAAGGTTTTAGGTGGTTTGATATAAGGCTGCATATGATGTAAGTATATAGGTGGGTGCTTCGTGTGATGTCAAGTTGCACGTGGGTGTTGTAAGTGATGCAAGGTTGTAGGAGGGTGTCTTGTGTCATGGAAGGTTGTAGGTGATGTTGTATATAATATAGGCTGCAGGTGGGTGTAAGAGATGTAAGGCTATGTGTGGGTGCTGTATGTGATGCAAGGCTGTAGGTGGGTGCTGTATGTGATATAAGGTTGTAGGTGTGTGCTGTATGTGATGTAAGGTTGTAGATGCATGCTGTAGGTGATGTGAAGATGTAGGTGGGTTCTGTGTGTGATGTGAGCTTGTAGGTGGGTGGTAATTTGATGTAAGGTTGTAGGTGGGTGCTGCATGTGATGTAACATTGTAGGTAGTTGCTGTATATAATGTAAGGTTGTAGGTGAGTCATGCATGTAATGTAAGTTTGTTGGTGTGTGTTATATGTGATGTAAGGTTATGTGTGGGTGATCTATGTGATGTAAGGATGTAGGTGGGTATTGTATGTGATATAATGTTTTAGGTGGGTGTTGCATGTGATTAAAGGCTGTAAATGGGTGATGTATATGACGTAAGGTTGTAGGTGGTTTGATGTATGCGATGTAATGTTTTAGGTGGATGCTGTATGTTATGTAAGGTTGTAGGCGGGTGCTGTACGTGATGTAGGGTTGTGGTTGAGTGCTGTATGTAATGTGAGGTTGTAGATGGATGTTGTATGTGTTGTAAGGCTGTAGTTGGGTGCTGTATGTGATGTAAGGATATATGTGTATGCTGTATGTGATGTAAGGATGTAGGTGGGTGCTCTATGTGATATAAGATTGTAGGTTGGCTTCTCTATGTGATGTAAGCTTCTACGTGGGTGCTACATTTGATATAGGGATGTAGGTGGGTGCTGTATATGCCATAAGGTTGTAGGTCGGTGCTCTATGTGATGTAATATTGGAGGTGGGTGCTACATGTGATATAAGGTTATAGGTGTGTATTGCATGCGATGTAAGGTTGTAGGTGGATGCTGTAATGATATAAGGATGTAGGTGGGAACTGTATGTGATGTAAGGTTGTAGTTGGGTGCTGTATGTGATATAGACTTGTAAATGGGTGCAGCATATGATGCAAGGTTGTAGGTATGTGTTGTATGTGATTTAAGGTTTAGGTGGGTGGTTTATTGATATAAGGTTGTAAGTGGGTGTTGTATGTGATGTAAGGTTGTTGCTTGGTGTTCACGGTGATGTAAGGTTGTAGATGGGTGCTTTATGTGATATAGGGCTGTAGGTGGGTGCTGCATGTGATATAAGGTTGTACTTGGCTGCTTTTGTAATGTAAGGGTTTAGGTGTGGTTTTTGTGTGATGTTAGGTTGTAGGTAGTTGCTGTATGTGATATAAGCTTTTAGGTGGTTGCTGAATGTGATGTATGTAATGCAAGGTTGTCGGTGGGTGCTGTGTATGATATAAGGTTGAAGATTTGTGTTGTTTGTGATGTAAGGTTGTAGGTGGGTGCTGTATATGATATAAGGTTTTAAGTGGGTGTTGTATGTGACATAAGGTTATAGGTGGGTGTTGTATGTAATGTAAGATTGTAGGTGGGTGCTGTATGTAATGTAGGGTTTAGATGGGTGCCATATGTGATGTTAGGTTGTAGATGGGTGCGCTAAGTGGTGTAAGATTGTAGGTAAGTGCTGCTAGTGATGGAAGGTTGCAGATGGGTGCTGTTTGTGATTTAAGGTCGTAGGTGGATGTGATCTAAGGTTGTGGGTGGGTGCAGCATTTGACGTAAATTTGTAGGTGGGTGCTGAACGTGATGTAAGGTTGTAGGTGGGTGCTGTATGTGATGTAAGGTTGCAGGTGGGTGATGTATGTGATGTAAGGTTGTAGGTGTGTGCCAAATGAAATGTAAAATCTTATGTAGATGTTCTATGTGATGTAAGGTTGTAAATGGGTGTTTTATGTGATGTAAAGTTATATGTGGGTGCTGTATGTGATGTAAGGTTGTAAGTGGATGCCATATGTGATGTACGATTGTAGATGGATGCTATATGTGGTGTCAGATTGTAGATTGGTGCTGTATGTGATATAAGGTTGTAGGTGGGTGCAGTATGTGATATAAGCTTGTAGGTAGGTGTTTTATGTGATGTAGCGTTCTAAGTGGGTGATTTATATGAGGTAAAGTTTTAGGTGTGTGCCCTATGTGCTGTAAGGTGTGAGGTCAGTTAAGTATGTGATGTAAGATTGTAGGTGAAATAAGGTTATAGGTGGGTGTTTTATATGGTGTAAGGCTATAGATGGTTGTTGTACGCAATATAAGGTTGAAGGTGGTTCCTGTATTTAATGTGAGGTTGTAAGGTTGAAGGTTTGTGTTGTTTGTGATGTAAGCTTGTAGGTCGGTGCTGTATATGATATAAGGCTTTTATTGGGTGTTGTATGTGACATAAGGTGGATGTTGTACGTAATGTAATATTGTAGGTGGGTGCTGTATGTATTGTAGGGTTTTAGATGGGTGTCATATGTGATGTTAGGTTGTAGGTGGGTGCTGTAAGTGATGTAATGTTGTAGGTGGATGCTGCTTGTGATGTAAGATTGTAGGTGGATGCTGTTTGTGATATAAGGTTGTAGATGGGTGTTCTGTGTGATTTACGTTGTGGGTGGGTACTGCATGTAACATAATTTGTAGGTGGGTGCTCTATGTGATGTAAGGTTGTAGGTGGGTGCTGTATGTGATGTGAGGTTGTAGGTGGGTGCCATACATAATGTAAAATTGTATCTGGATGCTCTATGTGATGTAAGGTTGTAGGTGAGTGTTGTATGTGATGAAAAGTTATATGTGGGTACTGTATGTGACGTAAGGTGGTAGGTGGGTGCCATATGTAATGTAAGATTGTTGTTGGATACTGTATGTGATGTAATATTGTAGATCGGTGCTGTATGTGATATAAGGTTGCAGGTGGGTGCTGTATGTGATGTAAACTTGTAGGTGGGTGCTGTGTGATGTAAGGTTGTAAGTGGGTGCTGTATGTAATGTTTGGTTGAAAATGGGTGCTGTACGTGATGTAAGGCTATACGTGGGTACTGAATGTTATGTAAGATTGTAGGTGGGTGCTGCGTGAGATGTAAGGATGTAGGTGGGTGCTGCATGAGATGTAAGGTCGTAGGTGGGTTTCTGTATGTGATGTCAGCTTCTACGTGGCTGCTGCTTGTGATATAGGGTTCTAGGTGGGTGATGTATGTGATATAAATTTTTAGGTGGATGCTCTATATCATGTAAGGTTGTATGTGGCTGCTGCATGTGATATAAAGTTACACTTGATTTCTGTATATGATGTAAGATTGTAGGTGGAGCTGTAAGTGATGTAAGGTTGTAGGTGAGTGCTGTATGTGATGTAAGGTTGTAGATGGGCGCTCTATGTGATGTACTTTTGTATGTGGGCGCTGCATCTCGTGTGATGTAGGTGGGTGTTGTATGTGACGTAAGGTTGTTTGTTTGCGCTATATGTGATGCAAGGTTGTAGGTGGGTGCTGTATTTGATATAAGGTTGCAAGTGGGTGCTGTATGTTGTATAAGGTTGTAGGTGGGTGCTGTATGTAATGTAAGGTTCTAAGTGGATGCTCTATGTGATATAAAGTTGTAGGTGGGAGCTGTATGCGATATCAGGTTGTAGGTGGGTGTTGTATGTGATGTAAGGTTATTCGTGAGTGCTGTATGTGATGTAAGGTTGCTGATGAGTGCCCCATGTGATGAGAGGCTGTAGGCGGGTGCTGCATGTGATGTAAGGTTGTTGATGAGTGCTGTATGTGATGGGAGGTTGTAGGTGGGTGATGCATGTGATATAAGGTTGTAGGTGGGTGCTGATTGTGATGTAATATTGCAGATGGCTGCTGTATGTGATGTATGGTTGTAGGTGGGTGGTGTTTTTGATGCAAGCTTGCATATGGGTGCTGCCTATTATATAGGGTTGTACGTGGGTGCTGTATATGATGTAAGGTTGTAGGGGTGTGCTCTATGTTATGTAAGGGTGTAAAAGGACGGTGTATGTGAAATAACGTTATATCTGGATGCTGTATGTGATGTAAGCTTGTAAGTGGGTGCTGTATGTAATGTAAGATTGTATGTGGGTGCTTTATGTGATATAAGGTTGTAGGTGGGAGCTGCATGTGATGTAAGGTTATATCTGGGTGCAATATGTGATGTAAGCTTGTAGGTGAGTTCTGTATGTGATATATGGTTGTAGGTGACTGCTGTATGGGATATAAGGATGTAGCCGATTGCTCTATGTGATGTAAGGCTTTAGGTGAGTGTTGTATCTTATATAAGGTTATATGTGGATGCTGTATGTGACGCAAGTTTGTAAGTGATATGTGATGTAAGCTTGTACGTTGGTGCGTCATTTGATGTAGAGCTGTGGGTGGGTGCTGTATGTGATGTAAGGTTGTAGGTGGGTTCTGTATGTGATGCAAAGTTGTAGGTGGGTACTGCATGTGATATAAGGTTGTAGGTGAGTGCCATATGTTATGTAACGATGTAAGCGGATGATGTATGTGAAGTAAAGTTGTAGGTAGGTGTTGTAAGTGATGTAAGATTATATCTATGGCTGCTGAATCTGATGTAAGGTTGTAAGAGGGTGCTGCCTGTGATATAAGGTTGTAGGTTGGTGCTCCATTTGATGTAAGGTTATAGGTGGATGTTGTATGTAATGTAAAGTTGTAGGTGTGTTCTGTATATGATGTAAGTTTGTAGGTGGGTGTTGTATGTGATATGATGTTGCAGGTTGTTGATATGTGTCCGTGATGTAAGGTTGGAACTAGGTGGGTACTGTATGTGATATAAGGTTGTAAATGTGTGCTGTATGTGATATAGGGTTGTAGATGTGTGCTGTATGTGATATAAGGTTGTAGGTGGGTGCTGCATGTGATGTGATGTTGTAGGTGGGTGCTGCATGTGAAATAAGGCTGTAGGCAGTTGCTATGTGTGATATAAGGTTGTAGGTGGGTGCTGTATGTGAAATAAGTTTGGAGCTAGGTGCTGCATATGATGTAATATTGTAAGTGGGTGCTGTATGTGATGTTAATTTGTAGGTGGGTACTGCCTGTGATGTAAGGTTATAGGTGGGTGCCGTATGTGATTTAAGGTTGGAGGTGCGTGCTCTATGTGATATACGGTTGTAGTCGCTTGCCCTATGTGATGTAAGATTGTACGTGCGTTCTGTATGCGCTGTAAGGTTCTATGGCTGTGCTGTATATCAAATAAGGATGAAGGTAGGTGCTGTATGTGATATAAGGATAAAGGTGGGTGCTGTATTTGATGTACAATTGAAGGTGGGTGTTGTATGTAATGTAACGTTGTAGATGGGTGCTGTATGTAATAAAAGGTTGTATGTTGGTGCTTTATGTAATGCAAAGTTGTAAGTGGGTGCTGTATGTGATATAAGGTTGTACTTGTGTGCGGTATGTGACGTAAGGTTGTAGGTGTGTGCTGTATGTGACGTAAGGTTGTAGATTAATTCTGCATTTGATGTAAGGATGAAGGTGGGTTCTGAGTGTGATGTAAGCTTGTAGGTGGGTGGTAATTTGATGTAAGGTTGTAGGTAGGTGCTGTATGTGATGTAACATTGTAGGTGGCTGCTGTATATGATGTACGGTTGTAGATGAGTGTTGCATTTGATGTAAGTTTGTAGGTGTTTGCTATTTGTGATGTAAGGTTATGTGTGGGTGGTCTATATGATTATGGATGTAGGTGGGTGTTGTACGTGATATAATGTTTTAGGTGGGTGTTGCATGTGATCAAAGGCTGGAAGTGAGTGATGTATGTGATGTAAGGTTTAGGTGGGTGCTGCATGTGATGGAAGGTTGTAGGTGTGTGTTGTACGTGATGTAAGGTTATTTGTGGGTGGTGTATGTGATCTAAGGTTGTAGGACGGGTGTTGTATGTGATATATGGCTGTATGTGAGCGTTGTTTGTGATGTAAGGCTTAGATGGGTACTGTATGTGACGTAAGATTGTCGGTGGGTACTGCATGTGATGTTTGGCTGTAGGTGATTGCTTTATTTGATTGAAGGTTGTTGGTGGGTGCTGCATGTGATATAAGGTTGTAAGAGCGTGCTGTAAATGATGTAAGATTGTAGGTGAGTGCTGTATGTGATGTAAAGTTGTTGGTGGGTGCTATATGTGATGGATCGGGGTGCTGCCTGTGATATAGGATTGTAGGTGGGTGCTGTGTGCGACGTAATGTTATAGGTGGGTGCTGTATATGATGTAAGGTTGAAGGTGTGTGTTGTATGTGGTGTTAGGTTGTAGGTGCGTTTTTCATAAGATATAAGGTTTTAGGTGGATCCTTTATGCGATGTAAGGTTGTAGGTGAGCGTTCTATGTGATGTAAGGATGTAGGTGGGTGATGTATGTGATGGAGGGTTGTAGGTAGGTGCTGCATGTGATGTAAAACTGTAAGTGTGTGCTCTATGTGATATAACGTTGTAGGTGGGTGTTGTATATGATGTAATCTTGTAGATGGGTGCTGCATGTGATATAAGCCTGTAAGTGGTTGGTGCATGTGATGAAGGTTTTAGGTGGTTGCTGTGTGTGATGAAAAGTTTTATGTGGGTGTTGTATTTGATATAAGGTTGTAGATAGATGCTGTATGTTATGCAATGTTTTAGGTGGGTGCTGTATGTGATGTAGCAATGTGGGTGAGTGCTGTATGTGATGTAAGGTTGTAGGAGGATGTTATATGTGATATAAGGTTGTAGGTGGGAGCCCTATTTGATGTAAGATTGTATGTGGGTGATGTGTGATGTAATTTTGAAGGTGGGAGCTGTATGTGACATAA
Source organism: Panulirus versicolor (assembly GCA_032361705.1). Taxonomy (NCBI): domain Eukaryota; kingdom Metazoa; phylum Arthropoda; class Malacostraca; order Decapoda; family Palinuridae; genus Panulirus; species Panulirus versicolor. The sequence continues at coordinate 22,438 of JAUUDZ010187061.1, read as the reverse complement.
GGTTGTATGTTTGAGCTGTATGTGATGTAAGGTTCGAGATGGATGCTGCATGTAATGTAAAGTTGCAGGTGGGTGACGTATATGATGTAATGTTGTACGTGGATGCTGTATGTGATGTATGCCTGTATGTGAGTGCAGTATGTGATGTAAGGTTGAAGATGTGTGCTGTATGTTATGTAAGGTTGTAGATATCTGCTGTATGTGATGTAAGGTTATAGTTGAAGGCTGTACGTGATGTAAGGTTGTAGGTGGATGACATATGTGATGTAAGGTTGTAGGTGGGTGCTCCATGTGATGTAAGGTTGTAGGTGGGTGCTATATGTGATATAAGGGTGTAGGTGTGTGCTTTATGTGATGTAAGGTTGTAGGTGGGAGCTGTATGTAATGAAATAGGCTGTAGATGGGTGCTGTATATCGTGTGCTCTTGTAGTTGGGCGCTGCTTATGATATAAGTTTATAGGTGGGTGCTGTATGTGATGTATGGTTAGATGTGGGTGCTGTATGTGACATATGGTTGGAGGTGGGTGACGTATGTGATGTAAGGTTGTAGATGAGTGCTGCATGTGATATGGGGTTGCAGGTAGGTGCTGTATGTGATGTAATGTAGTAGGTGGGTGTTGCATGTGAGGTCATGTTTTAGGTGGGTGACATATTTGCTGTATTGTTGTAAGTGGGTGTTGTATGTGATGTAAGGTTATATGTTGGCGCTGCATGTGATGTCTCGTAGTGATATAAGATTGTGGGTGGTTGCTGTATGTGATGTAATGTTGAAGGTAGGTACCAAATGTGATGTAAAGTTTTACGTTGATACTGTACTGTAAGTTATTTAAGATTGTAGGTGGATGCTAAGTGATGCAAGGATGTAAGTGGGAACTGTATGTGATGTGAGGTTGTAAGTGTATGCTGTATGTGATGTAGACTTGTAAGTGGGTGCTGCGTTTCATGTAAGGTTTTAGGTGGGTTCTCTATGTGATGTAAGGTTGTAGGTGGGTGCTGTATGTGATGTAAGTTTGGAGGTAGATGCTGTATGTGATGTAAGATCGTAGGTGGGTGCTGTATGTGATACAATATCGTAGGTTGGCACTGTATGTGATGTAAGCCTGTAGGTGGGTTTTGTATGTGATATAAGGCTGTAGATGAGTGCTGTATGAGATATAAGGCTGTAGGTGGGTGCCATATGTGATGTAGAGTTATAGGTCGATGCTCTCAGTGATGTAGGTTGTCGGTGGGTGTTGTATGTGATGTAAGGTTGTATGTGGGTGCTATATCTGATGCAAGGTTGTAGGTGCGTGTTTTATATGTTGTGAGGTTGTAGGCTTGTGCTGTATGTGATGTAAGGCTTTAGGTCAATGCTATATGTGGTGTAAGGTTGTAGGTTGGTGCTGTATGTTATGTAAGGTTGTAGGTGGGTGATGCATCTGAAGGAAGCTAGTAGGTGTGTGCTGCATTTGATATAAAGCTGTACGTGGGTGATGAATGTGATATAATGCTATATGTGCGTGGTGTATATGATGTAAAGTTGTAATTGGATGTTGTATGTGATGTAGGTTGTAGGTGGGTGTTTTATGTGATGAAAGGTTATATGTGAGTGATGTGTGTGATGCAAGGTGGTAGGTGCGTGCTCTATGTGATATAAGGTTGCAGGTTTGTGCTGTATGTCATATAAGGTTGTAGGTGGATAATGTATGCGATGAAAGGTTGCAGGTGGGTACCGTATGTGATGTAAGGTTTTAGGACGATGCTGTATTCGTTGTAAAATTGTAGGTGGCTGCTGCATGTGATATAAGGTTGTTGGTGGGTGCTGTATGTGATGTGAGGTTGTAGTTGGGTGCTGTATATGATGTAAGCTTGTAGGTGAATGCTGTATGTGATGTAAGATTGTAGGTGGGTACAATATGTGAGGTAAGGTTATAGATGGTTGCTCTATGTGATGTGAGGCTGTATGTAGATGAGGGTTGTATGTGATACAAGGAAATTTGTGGGTGCTTGATATGATATAAAGTTGTAGATGGGTGTTTTATTTGATATAAGGCTGTAGGTGGGTGTTGTATGTAATGTAAGGATATTGATCGGTGTTACCTCTGATGTAAGGTTGTAAGTGGGTCTTTTATGTGATAAAAGGCTAAAGGTGTGTGCTATATGCGATATAAGGCTGTAGGTGTGTGCTGTATGTGATATAAGGTTGTAGTTGGCTGCTATTGTGATGTAACGATGTAGGTGGGTGCTTTGTGTGATGTTAGGCTGTAGGTGGTTGCTGTATGGGATATAAGCTTTTAGATGGCTGCTGCATGTGATGTAATGTTGTATGTGGGTGCTGTATGTGATGCAAGTTTGTCGGTGGAAGCTGTATATGATGTAAGGTTGAAGGTTTGTGCTGTAAGGTTGTTGGTGGGTGCTGTATATGATATAATGTTGTAAGTGGGTGTTATAGGTGATGTAAGGTTATAGGTGGGTGTTGTATGTAATGTAAGGTTGTAGGTGGGTGCTGTTTGTAATATAGGGTTTTAGGTGAGTGCCATACGTGGTTAGGTTGTAGGTGGGTGCTGTAAATGTTGTAAGGTTGTAGGTGTGTGCTGCTTGTAACAGAAGATTGTAGATGGGTGCTTTTTGTGATATAAGGTCGTACGTGGGTATTGTATGTGATATAAGGTTGGAGGTAGGTGCAGTATCTGACGTCAATTTGTAGGTGTGTGCTGAATGTGATGTAAGGTTGTAGGTGGGTGCTGTATGTTTTGTAAGGTTCTAGGCTATTGCCAAATGTAATGGAAAATTTTACGTAGATGCTCTATGTGATGTAAGGTTGTAGGAGGGTGTTGTATGTGATGTAAAGTTATATGTGGGTGGTGTATGTGATGTAAGTTTGTAAGTGGATGCCATATATGATGTATGATTGTAGGTGGATACTATATGTGGTGTCAGATTGTAGATTGATGGTGTATGTGATATAAGGTTTTAGGTGGGTGCAGTATGAGATGTAAGCTTGCAGGTGGGTGCTTTATGTGATGTAGTGTTGTAAGTGGGTGATTTAAATCATATAAGGTTTTAGGTGTGTGCCTTATGTGCTGTAAGGTTTTAAATGGATTATGTATGTGATGTAAGATTGTAGGTTGGCGCTGTATGTAAAATAAGGTTGTTGGTGGGTATTGTATGTGATGTAAAGTTATAGTTGTTTGTTGTATGTAATATAAGATGGTTGGTGGCTCCTGTATGCAATGTAAGGTTGTTGGTGGGTTTCATATGTAATGTTAGGTTGTAGGTGAATGCTGTAAGTGATGTAATGTTGTAGGTGGGTGCTGCTTGTGATGAAATGTTGTGGGTAGGTGCTGTATGTGATATAAGGTTGTAGATAGGTACTGTATGTGATATAAGGTTATGGGTGGGTGCTGCATGTAACGTAATTTGTAGGTGGGTGCTCTGATGTAAGGTTGTAGGTGGGTGCTGTATGTGATACAAGGTTATAGGTGTGTGCTATATGTGATGTAAGGTTGTAGGTGGGTGCTGTAAATGATGTAAGGTTGTAGGTGGGTGCCAAACGTAATGTAAAATTGTATCTGAATACTCTATGTGATGTAAGGTCGCAGGTGGGTGTTGTATGTGATATAAAGGAGTATGTGGATGCTGTATGTGATGTAATGTGGTAGGTGGGTGCCATATGTAACGTAAGATTGTAGTTGGATACTCTATGTGATGTAAGATTGTAGATCGGTGCTGTATATGATATAAGGTTGTAGTTGGGTGCTGTATGTGATGTAAGCTTGTAGGTGAGTGCTGTATGTGATGTAGGGTTATAGGTGGATGCGACATTTGATGTAATGTTGTAGGTGGTTGTTTTATGTTATGCAAGTTTGTATGTGGGTGCTGTGTATGATGTAAGGATATAGTTGGGTGCTGTATGTAATGTATAGTTGTAAGTGGGTGCTGTATGAGATGTAAGGTTATACGTGGGTGCTGAATGTTATGTAAGGTTTTAGATGGATGCTGCATGTGAAGTAAGGATATAGGTGGGTGCTACATGAAATGTAAATTTGTATGTGGGTTTCTGTATGTGATGTAAGCTTCTACGTGAGTGCTGCTTGCGATATAGGGTTCTATGTGGGTGATGTATGTGATAAAAGATTTTTAGTGGTTGCTGTATGCTATGTGAGGTTGTATGTGGGTGCTGCATTTGATATTAGGTTATAGTTGTGTTCTGTATATGATGTAAGTAGTAGGTGGGTGCTGTTGGTGATAAAATGTTGTAAATGGGTGCTGCCTGTGACATAAGGTTGTAGGTTTGAGCTGTATGTGATGTCAGGTTGTAAGTGGGAGCTGTATGTGATGTAAGCTTGTAGGTGGGTTCCATATGTGATGTAAGGTTTTAGGTGGATGCTGTAGGTGATGTAAGGTAGTTGGTGGGTGCTGTTTGTGATGTAAGGTTGCTGATAGGTGTTGTATGAGATGAAAGGTTGTAGGTGGGAGCTGCAGGTGATGTAAGGTTGTAGGTGGGTGCTGATTGTGATGTAAGATTGTAGGTGGCTGCTGTATATGATGTGAGGTTGTAGGTGGGTGGTGATTTGATGCAAGCTTGTACATGGGTTCTGCCTATTATGTAGTGTTGTAGGTGGGTGCTGTATGTGATGTTAGGTTGTAGGGAGGTTCTCTATGTTGTGAAAGGTTGTAAGATGTTGGTGCATGTGATGTAACGTTATATCTGGGCGCTGTGTGTGATGTAAACTTGTAGGTGGGTGCTCTATGTGATTTAAGGTTGTATGTGGGTGCTGTAGGTGATGTAAGGTTGTAGGTGAGTGCTGCATGTGATGTAAGGTTATATCTGGTTGCAGTATGTGATGTAAGCTTGTAGGTGGGTTCTGTATGTGATGTATGGTTGTAGGTGACTGCTGTATGTGATGTAAGGGTATAGGCGGGTTCTGTGAGTGATATAAGGTTGTAGGTGAGTGTTGTATGTTATGTAAGGTTGTATGTGGGTAATGTATGTAATGCAAGGTTTTAGGTGGGTGCTGTATGTGATGTAAGCTTGTAAGTGAGTGCTGCATGTGACGTAAGGATGTATGTGGGTTCTGTATGTGATATGAGGTTGTATGTTGGTGCTGTATGTGAGGTAAGGTTGTTGGTGGGTGCTGCATGTGATGTAAGATTGTAGGTGGGTGTTCTATGTGATTCAAGGTCGTAGATGGGTCCTTTATGTGATGTAGGTGTTAGGTAGGTGCTGTACGTAATGTAAGGTTCTAGGTGGGTGCTGTATGTGATGTAAGGTTGTAGGTGAGTGCTGTACGTGATATAAGGTTTTAAGTGGGTGCTGCATGAGATGTAAAGTTGCATGTGGGTGCATATGTGATATAAGGATTTAGGTGGATGCTGTATGCAATACAAGCTTGTAGGTTGGTGCCGTATTTGATGTAAAGTTGTAGGTGGGTGCTGTATGTGATATAAGGTTGTAGGTTGGTGTTGTATGTGATGTAAGGTTTAAGGTGGCGGCTGTATTTGATACAAGTTGTTGGTGGATGCTCTATGTTTAGTGAGTTTGTAGGTGGGTGCTGTATGTGATGTAACGTTGTAGGTGGGCATTGTATGAAATGTAAGGTTTATCGTGGGTGCTGTATTTGATATAAATTTTAGGCGGATGCTGTATATTTTGTAAATTTGTAGTTGGGTGCAGTATGTGATGTAATGTTGTAGGTGGGTACCTTATGAGAAGTAAGGTTGTAGGTAGATGCTGTATGTGATGTAAGGTTGTAAATGGGTGCTGTATGTGATATAAGAATGTAGGTGGGTGTTGTATGTGATGGAAGGTTATAGGTGGGTGTTGTATGTGAAATCGGGCTGTAATTGGCTGCTGTATGCGATGTAAGGTTTTAGATTTTGTATGTGATCCAAGGTTGTAAGTGGGTGCTGTATGCGAAGTAAGCCTGTAGGTGGGTGATGTACATGATGGAAGCTTGAAGGCGGGTTCTGCATTTGATGTAGATCTGTAGGTTGGTACTGTGTGTGAAGTAAGGTTGTAGTTGGGTGATGTGTGCGAGGTAAGGTTGTAGATGGGTTGTGCATATGATGTAAGGTTGTATGTTGGTGCTTTATGTTATGTAAGGTTGTAGGTAGGTGCTGTATATGATGTAAGGTTGTTGGCTTGTGGTGTTTATGATGTAAGGGTGTAGGTTGATGCTATGTGTGATGTAAGCGCTGTATATGGTGTAAGGTTGTTGGCTTGTGCTGTATATGATGTAAGGTTGTAGGCTGATGCTATATGTGATGTAAGGTTGTAGGTGGGTGCTGTATGTGAAGTAAGTTTGTAGGTGGGTGATGTATGTGAAGGAAGCTAAAAGGTGTGTTGTGCATTTAATGTAAAGTTGCATGTGGGTGCTGCATGTGATATAAGGTTATGTGGGTGCTGTATATGATGTAAAGTTGTAATTGGATGCTGTATGTGATATAGGTTGTTGGTAGGTGTTTTATGTGATGTAAGGTTATATGAGTGCTGTGTGTGCTGCATGGTCGTATATAGGTGCTCTATGTGATATAAGGTTGTAGGTTTGTGCTTTGTGTTATATAAGGCTGTAGGTGGATACTGTGTGCGATGAAAGGTTGTAAGTGGCTGCTGCATGTGATGTAAGGTTGTTGGTGGGTGCTGTATGTGATGTGAAGTTATAGTTGGGTACTGTATATGATGTAAGCTTGTAGGTGGATGCTGTATGTGATGTAAAATTATGGGTGGTTGCTTTATGTGATATGAGGTTGTAGGTGAGGGTTGTATGTGATATAATGAAATTTGTGAGTGCTTGATATGCTATAAGGCTGTAGGTGGGTGTTTTATTTGATATAAGGCTGTAGGTGGGTGTTGTATGTGATGTAAGGATGTTGCTCGGTGTTGTCTATGATGTAAGTTTGTAAGTGGGTATTTTATGTGATATAAGGTCAAAGGTGTGTTCTGTATGTGATATAAGGCTGTAGGTGGGTGCTGCAGGTGATATAAGGTTGTAGTTGGCTGCTGTTGTGATGTAAGGATGCAAGTGGGTGTTTTGTGTGATGTTAGGTTATAAGTGGTTGCTGTATGTGATATAAACATTTAGGTGGCTGCTACATGTGATGTGATGTTATATGTGGGTGCTGTATGTAATGCAAATTTGTCGGTGGGTGCTGTATATGGTATAAGGTTGAAGGTTTGTGCTGTAAGTCTGTAGGTGGATGCTGTATATAATGTAAGGTTGTAAGTAGGTGTTGTAGGCTATGTAAGGTTATAGGTGGGTGTTGTATGTAATATGAATTTGTAGGTGGGTGCTGTATGTAATATAGGGTTTTAGGTGGGTGCTATATGTGATATCAGGTAGTATGTGGTTGCTGTAGGTGATGTTAAGTTGTAGGTGGGTGCTGCTCGTGATAGAAGGTTGTAGATGGGTGCTGTTTGTGATTTAAGTTCGTAGGTGGATACTGCATGTGGTGTAAGGTTGTGAGTGGGTGCAGCATATATCGTAAGTTTGTAGGCGGGTGCTGAATGCGATGTAAGGTTGTAGGTGGGTGCTGTATGTTTTGTAATGTTGTAGGTGGGTGCCAAATGTAATGGAAAATGTTATGTAAATGCTCTATGTGAAGTAAGTTTGAGGTCGGGTGTTCTATGTGATGTAAAGTTATATGTGGATGGTGTATGTGATGTAAGGTTGTAGGTGGATGCCATATGTGATGCATGATTGTAGGTGGATACTATATGTGGTGTCAGATTGTAGATTGGTGCTATATGTGATATGAGGTTGTAGGTGGGTGCAGTATGTGATATATGCTTGTAGTTGGGTGCTTTATGTGCTGTAGCGTTGTAAGTGGATGATTTATGTGATATAAGTTTTTAGGTGTGTGCCCTATGTGCTGTAAGGTTTTAGATGGGTTATGTATGTGATGTAAGATTATAGGTGGGTGCTGTATGTGAAATAAGGTTGTAGGTGGGTGTTGTATGTGATGTAGGGGTATAGGTGGTTGTTGTATGTACTATAAGGTTGTAGGTGGCTCCTGTATGTAATGTAAGGTTGTAGGTGGGTTTCAAATGTGATGTTAGGTTATATGTGGATGCTGTAAGTGATGTAATGTTGTAAGTGGGTGCTGCTTATGATGTAAAGTTGGAGGTGGGTGTTGTTTGTGGTATAAGGTTGTACTGTATGTGATGTGAGGTTGTGGGTGGGTGCTGCATGTAAGGAAATTTGTAGGTGGTTGCTCTTTGTTATGTAAGGTTGTAGGTGGGTGCCCTATGTGATGTAAGGTTGTAGGTGGGTGCCAAATGTAATGTAAAATTGTATCTGGATGCTCTGTGTAATGTAAGGCTGTAGGTGGGTGTTGTATGTGATGTAAAAGTGCATTTGGGTGTTGTATGTGATGTAAGGTGGTAGGTGGGTGCCATATGTAAGATTGTAAGTGAATACTGTATGTGATGTAAGATTGTAGATCGGTGCTGTATGTGATATAAGGCTGCAGGTGGGTGCTTAATGTGATGTAATCTTGTAGGTGGGTGCTGTATGTGGTGTAAGGTTATAGGTGGGTGCGGCTTATGATATAAGGTTGTAGGTAGGTGTTTTATGTGATGTAAAATTGTATGCGGGTGCTGTGTATGATGTAAGGGTGTAGGTGGGTGCTGTATGTGATGTATGGTTGTAAATAGGGTGTTGTATGTGATATAAGGTTATACGTGGGTGCTGAATGTTATGTAAGGTATAGGTCGGTGCTAAATGAGATGTAAGGTTGTAGGTGGATTTTTGTATGTGATGCAAGGTTGTTGGTGGGTGCTTTATGTGATGTAAGGGTGTTGATGGGTGCTGTATGTGATGAAAAAGTTATAGGTGGTTGCTGCATATGATGTAAGGCTGTAGTTGGGTGCTGATTGTGAAGTAAGATTGTAGGTGGCTGCTGTATGTGATATAAGGTTGTAGATGGACGGTGTATTTGATGCAAGCTTGTACATGGGTGCTGCCTATTATGTAGGACTGTAGGTGGGTGCTGTATGTAATATAAGGTTGTAGGGGTGTCCTATGTTGTGAAAGGTTGTAGAATTGTGATGAATGTGATGTAACGTTATATCTGGGTGCTGTATGTGATGTGAGCTTGTTGGTGGATGCTCTATGTGATGTAAGGTTGTATGTGGGTGCTGTATGTGATGTAAGGTTGTGCGTGGGTGCTGCATGATGATGCAAGGTTATATCTGGTTGCAGTATGTAATGTAAGCTTGTAGGTGGGTTCTGTATGTGATGCATGGTTGTAGGTGAGTGTTGTATGTTCTGTAAGGTTATATGTGGTTGATGCATGTGATGCAAGGTTTTAGGTGGATGCTGTATGTGATGTAAGCTTGTAGGTGGGTGCTGCATGTGACGTAAGGATGTATGTGGATGCTGTGTGTGATATAAGGTTGTATGTTGGTGCTGTATGTGAGGTAAGATTGTTGGTGGGTGCTGCATGTGATGTAAGATTGTAGGTGGGTGCTCTGTGTGATTTAAGGTTGTAGGTGGGTCTTTTATATGATGTAGGTGCATGGTGGGTGCTGTACGCAATGTAAGGTTTTAGGTGGGTGCTGTATGTGATGTAAGGTTGTAGGTGAGAGTTGTATGTGATATAAGGTTGTATGTGGGTGCCATATGTGATGTAATGTTGTAGGTAGATGCTGTATGCTATGCAAGCTTGTACGTGGGTGCTGTATTTGATGTGAGGTTGTAGGTGGGTGCTGTATGTGATATAAGGTTGTAGGTTGGTGCTGTATGTGACGTAAGGTTGAAGGTGGTTGCTGTATTTGATATAAGTTGTTGGTGGATGCTATACGTTTTTTAGGTTCTTAGGTGGGTGCTGTATGTGATGTAACGTTGTAGATGGGTACTGTATGAGATATAAGGTTGTAGGTGGATGCTGTATGTGATGTAAGCTAGTAGGTGGGTGCTGTATTTGATGTAAGGTTGTAGGTGGGTGCTGTATGTGATATAAGGTTGTAGGTGGTTCTGTATGCGATATAAGGTTGAAGGTGATTGCAGTATTTGATATAAGTTGTAGCTGGAATCTGTATGTTTTGTAAGTTTGTAGGTGGGTGCAGTATGTGATCTAACGTTGTAGATGGGTACCTTATGAGATGTAAGGTTGTAGGTAGATGCTGTATGTGATGTAAGGTTGTAAATGAGAGCTGTATGTGATATAAGAATGTAGGTGGATGTTGTATGTGATGTAAGGTTGTACGTGGGTGTTGTATGTGAAATCGGGCTGTAATTGGCTGCTGTATGCGATGTAAGGTTATATGCGGATTTGTATGAGATATAAGGTTGTAAGTGGGTGCTGTATATGAAGTGAGCCTGAAGATGGATGATATACATGATGGAAGCTTGGAGGTGGGTTCTGCATTTGATGTAGGTTCGTAGGTGGGTGATGTGTGTGAAATAAGGTTGTAGGTGGGTCATGTGTGTGAGGTAAGGTTGTAGATGGATGGTGCATATGATGTAAGGTTGTATGTTGGTGTTTTATGTGATGTAAGGCTGTAGGTGGGTGCTTTATGTGATGTAAGGTTGTATGTGGGTGCTGTCTGTATAGTTGTAGTTGGGTGTTATTTATGATGTGTGGTTGTATGTGGATGTTGTATGCGACGTAAGGGTGTAGATGGATGCTGTCTGTGACGTACGGTTGTATGTGGGTGCTGTATGTGATGTAAGGTAGTAAGTGGATTTGTATTTGATGTAAGGTTATAAGTGGGTGCTGTATTTGATGTAAGGTTGTAGGTGGGTGTGATATGTGATGTTAGGTTGTAGGTGGGTGCTGTGAGTGATGTAATTCTGTAGGTGGGTGCTGTTTGTAATGTAAGCTTTTAGATGGATTCTCTATGTGATGTACTTTTATATGTGGGCGCTGCATTCCGCGTAAAGTTGTAGGTGGGTGCAGTATGTGATGTAAGGTTGTATGTTTGAGCTGTATGTAATGCAAGGTTGTAGGTGGGTGATGTATTTGATATTAGGAGAAGGTGGGTGCTGATGTGATATAAGGTTGTAGGTGGGTGCTATATGTGATATAAGGTTGTAAGTGGGTGCTGCATGTGATATAAGGTTGTAGGTGAGAGCTGTATGTGATTTCAGGCTGTAGGTGGGTGCTGTATTTGATGTAAGGCTGTAGGTGGGTTCCATATGTGATGTAAGGTTTTAGGTGAATGCTGGATGTGATGTAAGGTTTTAGGTGGATGCTGTATGTGATGTAAGGTTTTTCATGGGTGCTGTATGTAATGTAAGGTTATTGATGGGTGCTGTATGTGATGAAAGGTTTTAGGTGGGTGCTGCATGTGATGTAAGGTAGTAGGTGGGTGCTGATTGTGATGTATGATTGTAGGTGGCTGCTGTATGTGATGTAAGGTTGCAAGCTTGTCCATGGGTGCTGCCTATTATGTAGGGTTGTAGGTGGGTGTTGTATGTGATGTAAGGTTGCAGGGGGGTGCTCTATGTTATGTAAGGCTGTAGGATGGTGGTGCGTGTGATGTAACGTTATATCTGGGTGCTGTATGAGATGTAAGCCTGTAGGTGGATGCTGTATGTTATGTAAGGTTGTAGGATGGTGGTGCATGTGATGTAACGTTATATCTGGGTGCTGTATGAGATGTAAGCCTGTAGGTGGATGCTGTATGTGATGTAAGGTTGTATGTGGGTGTTCTATGTGATATTTGGTTGTAGGTGGATGCTACATGTGATGTAAAGTTTATATCTGGTTGCAGTATGTGATGAAAGCTTTTAGGTAGGTTTTGTAAGCGATATATGATTGTAGGCGACTGCTGAATGTGATGTAAGGATGTAGGCGGGTGCTGTATGTGATGTAAGGTTGTAGGTGAGAGCTGTATGTTATGTATGGGTGCTGCATGTGATGCAAGGCTGTAAGTGGGTGCTGCATGTGATGTAAAGATGTATGTGGGTGCTGTATGTGATGTAAGGTTGTAGGTTGGTGCTGTATGTGAGGTAAGGTTGTTGGTGGGTGCTGCATGTAATGTAAGATTGTAGGTGGGTGCTCTATGTGATTTCAGGTTGTAGATGGGTCCTTTATGTGATGTAGGTGTTAGTTAGGTGCTGTACGTGATGTAATGTTATAGGTGGGTGCTGTATGTGATGTAAGGCTGTAGGTGAGTGCTGTATGTGATGTAAGGTTTTAGGTGGGTGCTCCATTTGATGTAAGGTTGTAGGTGGATGCTGTATGCGATGCAAGCCGGTAGGTGGGTGCTGTATGTGATATAAGGTTGTAGGTTGGTGCTGTATGTGATGTAAGGTTGAAGGTGGGTGCTGTATTTGATATAAGTTGCAGGTGGATGCTGTATGTTTTGTAAGTTTGTAGGAGGGTGCTGTATGCGTTGTAAAGTTGTAGAAGCGTACTAGATGAGAGGTGAGGTTGTAAGTGGATGCTGTATGCGGTACAAGCTTGTAGATGGGTGCTGTATTTGATGTAAGTTGGAGGTGGATGCTGTATGTTTTGTAAGTTTGTAGGTGGGTGCTGTATGTGATGTAACGTTTTAGGTGGGTACCTTATGATATGTAAGGTTGTAGGTGGATACCCTATGCAATATAAGATTGTAAATGGGTGCTGTATGTGATATAAGGTTGTAAGTGGGTGCTTTATGTGACATAAGGTTGTATTTGGGTCTTGTATATGATATAAGGGTGTAAGTAGGTTTTGTATGCGATGTAGCGTTGTAGGCGGTTTTTGTATGTGGTGTAAGGTTGTAGGTGGGTGCTGTATGTGATGTAAGCCTGTAGTTGGGTGAGGCACATGAAAGAAGCTTGTAGGCGGGTTCTGCATTGGGTGCCGTATGTGATGTGAGATTGTAGGTGGGTGATGTATATGAGACGCTTTGTGTGTCAGTGCTCCATTTGATGTAAAGTTATAGGTGTGCGTTGTATGTGATGTAAAGGTGTAGGTAGTAGCTGTATGTGATGTAAGGATGTCGGTGGGTGCCGCATGTGATGTAACGTTGTATATGGGTTCTCTATATGATTTAGGGTTATACCTGGGTTCTGTGTGTGATGGAAAGTAGTAGGTGGGTGTTGTATGTGATATAAGATTGTAGGCGGGTGCTGTATTTGATGTAACGTTGTAAGTGGGTGTTGTTTTTGATAGAAGGATGTAATTTGGTGCTGTATGCCATGTAAGGTTGAAGGTGGATTTTGTATTTAATGTAAGGTTGTAGGTGGGTGCTGTATGTGATGCAAGCCTGTAGGTGGGTGATGTACATGATGGAAGCTTGTAGGTGGGTTCTGCATTTGCTATAGATTTGTAGGTGGATGCTGTCTGTGATAACAGGTTGTAAATGGGTGCTGCGTGTGAGGTAAGGTTGTAGGTGGGCGTTTCATGTGATGTAAGGTTGAATATCGGTGCTCTATGTGATGTAAGGTTGTCGGTGGGTGCTTTATGTGATGTAAGGTTTTATGTGGATGTTATATGTAAAGTATCGTTGTAGTTGGGTGTTGTTTATAATGTATGGTTTTATTGGGTGTTTTATGCGACGTAAGTTTGTAGGTGGATGCAGTGTGTGACGTAAGGTTGTATGTGGGTGCTGTATGTGATGTAAGTTTGTAAGCGTGTAAGGTTATAGGTGGGTGCTGTATGTTATGTAAGGTTGTAGGTGGCTGATGTATATGAGGCGCTTGTAGGTCGGTGCTGCATTTGATGTAAAGTTGTAGGTGTGTGCTGTATGTGATGTAAAATTGTAGGTAGTAGCTGCATGTGATGTAAGGTTGTCGATAGGTGCTGCATGTGATGTAACGTTGTAGTTAGGTGCTTTATGTGATGTAAGGTTATACATGGGTTCTGTATGTGATATACGGTGGTAGGTGGTTGCTACATGTGATGTAAGATTGTAAGAGGGTGCTTTATGCGATGTAAGATTGTAGGTAGATGCTTTGTGTGATGTAAGGTTGTAGGTTGGTGCCATATGTAATGTAAGGTTGTAAGTGAATGCTCTATGTGATGTAAGCTTGTATCTGGGTGCTGTATGAGATGTAAGGATATATGTGGGTGCTGTATGTGATGTAATGTTGTTGGTGGGTGTTTCATGTGATATAAGGCTGTCGGTGGGCGTTGTATGTGAAGTAAGGTTGTAGGTGAGTGTTGTCTGTGGTGTAAGGTTGTAGGTAGGTGCTGTATGTGATATAAGGTTGTAGGTGTAAACTGTACGTGAGATAAGGTTCAAGTTGAGTGCTGCATGTGATATAAGGTTGTAGGTGGTGGCTGTGTGTGATGTAAGGTTGTAGGTTGGTGTTGTGTATGATGTAAGGCTGTAGTTGGTTGTTGTATGTGATGTAAGCTTCTAGGTGGGTGCTGTATGTGATGTAAGCTTCTAGGTGGGTGCTGCATGTGATGTAAGGTCATATATGGGTGCTGTATGTGATGCAAGGTTGTAGTTGGGATCTGTATGTGATGTACTGTTGTAGGTGGATAATGTATGTGATGTAATATTGTGGATGGGTGGTGTAAGTGATGTATGGTTGTAGGTTGATGATGCATGTGACACAGGGTTGTAGGTGGGTGGTGTATTTACGTAAGGGTTTATATGGGTGTTGCATGTAATATAAAGTTGTAGGTGGGTGCTGCATGTGACGTATAGTTGTGGGTGGGTATTGTATGTGATATGATTTTGTGGTTAGGTGCTGCATGTTATGTAAGGTTTTTGTTGGGTGCCATATGTGATGTAAGGTTGTAGGTGAATACTGTAAGTGATGTAAGATTGGAAATGGGTGCTGTATGTGATATAAGGTTTTAGGTGGGTGTTGTATGTGATGTAAGATTGTAGATTTCCTGTATATGATGTAAGGATACATATGTGCTGCATATGATGTAAGGTTGTGGGTGGGTGCTGTATGTGATGTAAGGTTTTAGGTGTTTGTTGCATCTGATATAAGGTGGTAGGTGGGTGTTGTAAGTGATGTAAGGAAAGTAGTTGGGTGTTATATGCGATGTCAGATTGTACTTAGGTGCTGTATGTAATGGAAAGTTGTAGTTGGGTGTCCTGTGTGATGTAAGGTTGTGGATGGGTGCTGCATGTGATGTAAGTTTGTAGGTGGGTGCTGTATGTGATACAAAGTTGTGGGTGGGTGCTGTTTGTGGTGTAATGTTGTAGGCCGGTGCTGTATGAGATGCTAGGTTGTAGACGGATGATGTACGTGATATGAGGTTGTAGGTGGGTGCCATATGTAATGTAAAGTTATATGTGGATGCTGTATGTGATGTAGGTTGTAGGATGAATTTTGTATGTGATGCAAAGTTATATGTGGGTGCTGTATGTGATGCAACGTTGTATGTGGTTGCTGTACGTGAGTTAAGGTTGTAGATGAGTGATGTATGTGATGTAAGCTTGTAGGTGGGTGATGCATTTGATGAAAAGTTCTAGGCGGGTGCTGTATATCATGTAAGGTTTTAGATTATTGCTGCATGTTATGTAAGGTTGTAGGTGGGTGTTGTATGTGATGGAAGGTTATAGGTGGGTGCTGTAGTTGATGAAAGGTTTTAGGTGGGTGCCCTATGTGATGTAAGGTTGTAGGTGGGTGCTGTAGGAGATGTAAGCTTGTAGATTGGTGCTGTATGTGATGGAAGGTTGTAGGTGGGTGCTGTTTTCGATGTAAGGTTGTAGGTGGGTGTTTTCTGTGATATAAGGTTGTAGGTAGGTGCTGTTTGTGATATAAGTTTGAAGGTGTGAACTGTATGTGATAAAAGGTTGTAGTTGGGTGATGCATGTGGTATAAGGTTGTCTGTTGGTGCTGTATGTGATGTACGGTTGTAGTTGGGTGTTGACTGCGATGTAAGGTTGTAGGTAAGTGCTGTATGTGATAAAAAGTTGTATCTGTGTGCTCTATGTGATGTAAGGCTGTACTGGGTGTTGCATGTGATATAAAGATGTAGGTGGGCGCTGTATGTGATATAACGTTATAGGAGTGTGTTGTATGTGATGTAAGGTTGTAGGTTGATGCTGTATGTAATGTAGGCTGTGGATGGGGGTTGTATGTTTTATAAGGTTGTAGGTGGGTGGTGTATGTGATGTGAGGTTGTAGCTGGATGCTCTATGTGATGTACGGATGTAGGCGGGTGCTGCATGTAATGTAAGGTTGTAGGTGAGTGTTGTATATGATTTAAGGTTATATGTGGGTTCTGTATGTGATGTAAGGTTTTAGGTGGGTGCTGTATGAGATGTAAGCTTGTAGGTGGGTGCTGCATGTGATGCAAGGTTGTAGGAGGGTGCTGTATGTGATGTAAGGCTGTAGGTGGAAGCTGCATATAATTCAAGGTTGTAGCTGGGTGCTGTATGTGATGTAAGCTTGTAGATGGGTGCTGCTTGTAATGGAAGATTGTCGGTGGGTTCTGTAAGTGATTAAAGGTTTTAGGCGGATCCTTAATGTGATGTAAAATGTCAGGTGGTTGTTGTATGTAATGTAAAGCTGTAGGTAGATGCTGTATGTGATGTAAGGTTGTATTTGGGTGCTGTATGTGATGCAAGGTTGTAGGTGGGTGCTGTATATGATATAAGGTTGTAGGCGTGTGGTGTATGTGAGGTAAGGTTGCAAGTGGGTGCTGCATGTGATATAATTTTGCTGGTGGGTGCTGTATGTGATGTAAGGTTGTAGGGGGCTGTTGTATCTGATGTAAGCTTGTAGGTGGTTGCTGTATGTGATATAAGCTTGTAGGTGGGTGCTGCATGTAGTGTAAGGTTATAAGTAGGTGATGTATGTGATGTAATGTTGTAGGTGCCTGCTGTATGTAAGGTTGAAAGTTTTTAAGGTTGTAAGTGTGTGCTGTATGTGATGTAAGGCGGTAGATGGGTGCTGTATGTGATATAAGGTGGTAGGTGGGTGTTGCATATGATGTAAGGTTGTAGGTGGGTGTTGTATGTGATATAAAGCTGTAGGTGGGTGCTGTATGTGATGTAAGGCTGTAAGTACGTGCTGCATGTGATGTGTGGTTGTGGGTGGGTATTGTATGTGATGTAAATTTGTGGGTTGGTGCTGTATGTGATGTTAGGTTGTAGGTGGGTGCCATATTTGATGAAATGTTGTAGGTGGATCCTGTATGTGATATAAGATTGTAGATGGGTGCTGTATGTAATATAAGGTTATAGGTGGGAGCTGTATGTGATGTAATCTTGTAGGTGGGTATTGTATGCGATGTAAAATGCTGTTGGGTGCTGTATGTGATATAAGATTGTAGGTAGGTGATGTGTATGATGGAAGCTTGTTGATGGGTGCTGCATTTGATGTAAGGTTTTAGGTGGGTGCTGTAATTGACATAAGGTTGTAGGTGGGTGCTGTATGTGATGCAAGGTTGTATGTGGTCGCTGCATATGATACAAGGATGTATATGGGTGCTGTATTTGATTTAAGGTTATAGGTCGGTGCTTTGTGCGATGTAAGGTTGTATGTGGGTGTTTTATGTGATGCACAGTTGTAGTTTGTTGTTTTATGTGATTCATAGTTGTAGGTGGGTGTTCTACGTGACGTATGGTTATAGATGTCAGGTTGTAAGTGGGTGCTGTATGAGATTTAAGGTTGTAGGTGTGTGCTGTATGTGATATACGGTTGTAGGTGGATGCTATAGGCGATGTAAGGTTATAGGTGGGTGCTGCATGTGATGTAAGGTTGTATGTTTGTGCTGTATGTGAAGTAAGGTTTTCGGTGGATACTGTATCTAATGCTGTGTTGTATGTGATGTAATCTCGTAGATGGGTGTTGTATGTAATGTAAGGATATATGTGGGTGCCCTATGTGAAGAAAGGCTGTAGGTGGGTGCTGTATATGATGTAAGGTTGTAGGTGTGTGTTGCATGTGATGTAAGGTTGTATGTGGATGCTGTATGTGATGTAAGTATGTAGGTGGATGCTGTATGTGATGTAAGGTTGTAGGTAGGTGCTGTATGTGATGTAAACTTAAAAGTGGGTGCTGCATTTGATGTATGGTGCTAGGTGGGTGCTGTATATGATGCAAGATTGTAGATGGTTGTTGTATGTGATGCAAGGTTGCAGGTGGGTGCTGCATGTGATGCGAGGTTTTAAGTGAATGCTGTATGCGATATATGGTTGTAGGTGATGCTGTATATGGTGTAAGTTTGTAGGTGGGTGCTGCGTGTGATGTAAGGTTTTACTTAGGTGCCGTATGTAATCTAAGTTTGTAGGTGGATGTTGTATGTTATGTAAGGTTGTAGGTGGGTGCTGTTTGTGATATAAGGTTGTAGGTGGGAGCCATATGTGATATAAGGTTGTAGGTGCTATATGTGATATAAGGCTGTAGATGAGTGTTGAACGTGATATAGGGTTATATGTGGGTGCTCTATGTGATGCAAGGTTGTAGGCGGGAGCTGTTTGTGATGTAAGCTTGTAGTTGGGTGGTGCATATGATGAAAGGCTGTATGTGGGTGCTGTATGTAATGTAAGGTTTTAAGTGGATGCTGTAGTTGATGTAGGGTTTTAGGTGGGTGCCATATGTGATGTAAGGTTGTAGGTGGGTGCTAATTTCTATGTAAAGCTGTAGGTGGGTGTTTTCTGTGATATTAGGTTGTAGGCAGGTGTTGTATGTGATATGAGGTTGAAGGTGTGTACTGTATGTGATATAAGGTTGTAGTTGGGTGCTGCATGTGATATAAAGTTGTCTGTTGGTGCTCTATGTGATGTACAGTTGTAGTTGGGTGTTGTCTGCGATGTAAGGTTAGGTAGGTGCTGTACGTGATATAAAGTTGTAGGTGTGTGCTCTATGTGATGTAAGGCTGTAGTTGGGTGCTACATGCGATATAAGGTAGTATGTGGGTGCTGTATGTGATATAATGTTGCAGGTGTGTTTTGTATGTGATGTAAGGTTGTCGTTGGGAGCCATATGTGATACAAGGTTGTAGGTTAATGCTGTATGTAACGTAGGTTGTGTATGGATGTTGTATGTTTTATAAGATTGTAGGTGGGTGGTGTATGAGATGCAAGGTTGTAGGTAGTGCTGTATGTGATGGAAGGTTGTAGGTGGGTTGTGCATGTGATGTAAGGCTGTACATGGGTGCCTTATGCGATGTAATGTTGTAGATAGGTGATGTGTGTGATGTAAAGTTGTAGGTGGGAGCTGTATGTGATGTAAGGCTGTAAGTGGGTGCTGTATGTGATGTAAGCTTGTAGATGGGTTCTACTTGTGATACAATACTGTAGGTGGTTTCTGCATGTGATTTATGGTTGTTGGTGGATCCTTGATGTTATGTATAGTGTTAGGTGGTTGCTGTATGTAATGCGAAATTATAGGTGGATACAGTATGTGATGTAAGGTTGTAGGTGGGTGCTGTATGTGATGCAGGGTGTAGGTGGGTACTGTATGCAATATAAGGTTGTAGGTGTATATTGCAAGTAAAGTAGGTTGAAGGCCAGTGTTGTATGTGATGCAAGGTTGTAAGTGGGTGCTGTATGTGATGTTATGTTGCAGGTGGATGCTGCATATGATGTCCTTTTGTGGGTGGGTATTGTATGTGATGAAAGTTTATGGGTGGGTGCTGTATGTGATGTAAGGTTGTAGGTGGGTGCCATATGTGAGGTAAGGTTGTAGGTGGATACTGTATATGATGTAACATTGTAGATGGGTGCTGTGTGTGATTTAAGGTTATAGGTGCGTGCTGTATATGATGTAATCTTGTAGTTGGGTGTTGTATGTGAAGTAAGTTAGTTATTGGGTACTTTATGTGAAGTAAGGTAATAAGTGGATTGTATGAGATGTAAGGTTATAGGTATGTGTTGCATGTGATATAAGGTTGTAGGTGAGTGATGTATATGATGGAAACTGGTAGGTGGGTGCTGCGTTTGATGTAAGGCTTTAGGTAGATGCTGTATATGACGCAAGGTTGTAGGTGGATGCTGTATGTGATGCAAGGTTGTGTGTGGGTGCTGCATGTTATGCAAGTTTGTATGTGAGTGTTATATGTGATGTACGGTGTTAGGTGGCTCTTTTATGTGATGTATAGCTGTACGTGGGTGTTCTACGTGACGTATGGCTTTAGGTGGATGCTGTATGTGATGTAAAATTGTAGGTGGATGCTGCATGTTATGTGAGGTATAGGTTAGTGCTGTATGTGATGTAAAATTGTATGTGGGTGCTCTATGCTATATTTTAGGTGGATGGTGTGTGTGATGTAAGGTTGTAGGTGAGCACTGTATGAGATTTAAGGTTGTAGGTTTGTGCTGTATATGATATAAAGTTGTAGGTGGATGCTCTATGTGATGTAAGGTTGTAGGTGGGTGCTGTGTGTGATATAAGATTGTAGGTTTGTGCTGTATGTGATGTAAAGTTATAGGTGGATGCTGTATCTGATGTAGGTTTTAGGTGGGTGTTGTATATGATTTAAGGTTATATGTGGGTGCCCTATGTGATGAAAGGCTGCAGTTGGGTGCTGTATGTGATGTAAGGCTGTAGATACGTGCTGCATGTGATATAAGGGTATATGTGGATGCTCAATGTGATGTAAGGCTGTAGGTGGATGCTCTATGTAATGTAAAGTTGTAGGTGGGTGCTGTATGTGATGTAAGTTTGTAGGTGGGTGCTGCATTTGATGTATGGTGCTACTTGGGTGCTGTATGTGATGCAAACTTGTAGGTGGTTCTTGTATGTGATGCAAGGTTGTAGGTAGTTGCTGCATGTGATGCGAGGTTGTAGGTGAGTACTGTATGTGATGTATGTTGTAGGCGGGTGCTGTATGTGGTGTAAGTTTATAAGTAGATACTGAATGTAGTGTAAGGTTTTACTTGATTGCTGTATGTAATGTAAGGTTGTAGGTGGATGCTATATGTGATATAAGGTTGTAAATGGATGCCCTCTGTTATGTAAGGTTGTAGGTGGGTGCTGCATGTGATGAAAGCTTGTAGGTGGGTGTTGTATGAGATGTATGGATGTAGGCGGGTGTTGTACTTTATGTAAAGTTATATGTGGCTTCTGTATGTGGTGTATGGTTTTAGTTGGGTGTTGTATGTTATATGTGGGTGCTGTATATTATGTAATGTTTTAGGTGGGAACTTTATTTGATATATGGTTGTAGGTGGGTGTTCTACGTGATGTAAGGTTTTACGTGTGTTGTGCGTAATGGAAAGTTGTAGGTGGGTGCTGTATGTGATAAAAGGTTGTAGGTGTTGGGTGTTGTATGTGATGTAAGGTTGTACTTCAGTGTTGTATGTGATGTAAGGTTGTGCGTGGGTTTTGTTTGTGATGTAAGGGTGTAAGTGGATGTTTTATGAGATGTAAGTTTGTAGATGTGTGCTGTATTGTGATGTAAGGTTGTAGACGGGTGCTGTATGTGATGTAAGGTTGTAGATGTTTGCTGTATGTGATGTAAGGTTGTAAGAGGATGCTGTATGTGATGTAAGGTTTTACGTTTGTGATTTATGTGAAATAATGTTGTAGGTGGGTGCTGCGAGTGATGTAAGGTTTAGGTGAGTGCTGTATGTGATGTAACGTTGTAAGTGGGTGTTGTATATGGTGTAAGGTTGTAGGTGGCTGTTGCATGCTATGTAAGGTTGTACGTGTGTGCTGTGTGTGATGTAAAGTTGTACTTGGGTGTTGCATTTGATGTAAGGTTGTAGGTGGGTACTGTATGTGATTTAAGGTTTTAGGTTGATGCTGCATGTGATGTAAGGTTGTAGGTGGGAGATGTATGTGATGTAAGGTTGCAGGTGGATCCAGTATGTTATAGAAGGTTGTGGTTGGGTTCTGCATGTGATATAAGGTTACAAATGGGTGCTGTATGTGATAGTAGGTTGTAGGTGGGTGCTCTATATGATGTAAGGTTGTAGGTGGGTGCTCTATGTGCTATAGGGTTTTAGGTGTGTGCTGTGTGTGATGTAATTCTGTAGGTGGATGTTCTGCATGATGTAATGTCTTAAATGGGTGCTGTATATAACGTGAGGTCTAGGTTGGTGTTGCATGCGATTCATGGTTGTAGGTGGGTATTGTGTGTGAAATAATTTTCTGGGAGGTTACTGTACGTGATGTGAGGACTTAGGTGAGTGTTGTATGTTATGTAAGGTAGTAGGTGGGTGCTGCATGTGATGCATGGTTGTGGATGGGTAATGTATGCGATATACATCATCATGGGAGACACAAGAGAGAAATAAGTCAGTTGATATACATCGAAGAGACGAAGCTTGGACGCCATTTGGTAAACATGCGATTGTCCAAGACATACAACGAGCTTTCATAAACTTACCATTCTACAAATTCTATCAACAATAAAGTTATCTAATTTGTATAGACCATCACTAATATCAAAATCATTTGTGTACTTGATAATAGAAGATTCAATGATATTTCTCGTGGTAATAGAGTTAGAGTTGATAACTGAGATGGCATTCCAGTCAATACAATGATCATAGTTTTTAACGTGATTAAACAAGGCATTTTATTCTTGTCCCGTTCTTATACTATATTTATGTTGCTTAAGTCTAACAGAAAGATCCTTACCAGTCTGACCAACATAA
>JAUUDZ010186841.1:0-18071 GCA_032361705.1 Panulirus versicolor | reverse complement strand
CCAAAACACCCTATATCTGCCACTCTATCATCTAACACATTCAACAAACCTTCAAAATACTCACTCCATCTTCTTCTCACATCAGCAATACCTGTTATTACCTCCCCATTAGCCCCCTTCACCGATGTTCCCATTTGTTCTCTTGTCTTACAGTATGCAGCACAAATGTACTACATGTCTCATGTTAATATCTCAAACAGTAAAAGAGATAAAACAATACCAGGATACTTACAATCATTTAGCCTTAACTTCAAAACCAATGGTCATAAGTCCTCACAATATCCTTTTTCAATAGTAAATGTTCACCATTTCCTGTATGAGCAAGGTAGCATCCAGAACAGATGACACAGCATTAGAAAAAAATATACAATTCTATTGTCTCCTATGTTCCTTCTTTTGGAAAGTCATACATGTGAGAAAGATTTCCAGCCCTCCACTCTTGCTACTCTTAGTTGCCTTCTACAAAATGCAGGAGATATGTGCACAGTATTCTCTTTCCCCTATCCCCAAGGATGGAATCATAATGGTAAGAAACATATTCTAATAAATCTCTAACAAGGGTGGCCACGGTAAAAGTGTCTCCACTTCTCCTAATCCTTACATGCCTCCCTTGCATGCATCATTCCATTCATTCTTCCCCTATTTCTCTACCTCCATTACTCTTCCAGTCTATTTCCCTATGTCACAGGTGGTCTTGTTCTCACATCAACCCCTTTACTTATGCACTCACCTTGTATTTCAATATGACAACTTATATATCAATGCTCTAAGTTCTACACTGATATTCCCATTCACAAAAAGGTTATGGCCAGGCAAGACAAATTCAGTGATATTAAGACTCATCTTGAGGCCCTAAAATTGAAGGTCAGAATGACCTCAGTATGGTTATGACAGATTTTCTCACACCAATGCACATAATGTGTCAAGTGTTACATCGATGGTAACTGAGTTACTCCCAAGATCAATTTCACTGACCTCAATTGAGAATTAGACACACTTCACAGGGAGTTATTCCTAAGATCAATTTCACTGACCTCAACTGGGAATGAGGCACAACCTTTACAAGGAAATACACATATGTTCTTTGTCTCATGCAGATATCTTTTTCCATACGTTTGCCATTTCCCATGTAAGCAAGGTAGTGCCAGGAAGACAAAAGAAATGGCTTTATCTTCTTACATCCACCCTCTAGCTATTATATACAGTGCAATTACACCAGAACCCTCACCCACAATCAGGAACCATATACACTTCTGTGGTTTCCACAGACCACTTCATGTGCCACGTTTCAGCCCACTGACAGCACATCATCATCTGTAAGCCACATTGCTCTAATTTGCTCTACCCCTTGCACACCTTGCGTGTTCCTTCAAGTTCAGGCCCCGAGCTTTTAAAGCATCTTTCACTCCATCCTTCCAGCTTCTCCTTGGTCTCCCCCATTCCCTTGTTCCCTCCACTTCTGACATGTATACCCTCCATAAGTCATCCTTTTCTTTACTCATCCTCTCCATATGCCAATACCATTTCAGCACAACCTCCTCAGTTTTCTAATATATACTCCTCTTACTACCACACCTCTCTTGTAAGTAGGTATCCTATCATTTCATATTCGATCAACCCTCCTTAACTCACACAATGTCCTTAAACATTTCATTTCCAACACATTCACCCTTTCTTTTACACTTCTGTCTATGGCCCATGCCTTACATCCATACAGCACTAACAAGACTACTATGCCATCAAACCTATCCATCTTTGCTCTTAAAGACAGTGACCTCTCTTTCCATACATTTGTAAAAGCACCAACACCTTTGTCCCTCATCCACCCTGTGGCTCACTTCACCTCACATGGTTCCATTTGCTGCCAATCCACTCCCATAGATCTTGAACACTCCACTTCCTTCAAGTTCTCTCCATTTGAACTCACACTCCAAATAACCTCTCTCTTTTCAATGCCAGACCTAATAACCTTATTCTTTTCACTTCTACTCTCAACTTCCTCCTTTCACATACTCTCCTAAACTCAGACACATACTTCTCCATTTATCCACTTGGATCTGCCATCGGCATCATACCATCAGCAAACAACAACTGACTCACCTCCCACACCATCCCCACCCCAAGCAGTCTGAATATCTGTTACTATCTCCAAGACCCTTGCCTTCACCTCCCTCACCACCCCAAACATAAAACAACTAACCAGCCAGGGTAACATTACGAAACCTTATCGCATATTTACCTTCACCTGGAACCACTCAACCTCCTCTATACCCACTTACACACGTCTTACTCGTGATCAAAATTCCTCACTGCTTCTAATAGCTTTCCTTCCCCACTATATATTCCTAGCATCTCCTATAAATCATCTCTACCAACAATTTTGTATGCTTTCATCAGATCCATAAATGCCATGCCTGATCCATATATCCTCTACCACTTCTGAAACCACTTTGTTCCTCTCCAGTCTGATACTCTGTGCATACAACCACCTGCTCAGTCACCACTCATCCATACAGCTTACCAGGTACACTACATTAAAAGACTAAAGTCTGCTCCTGGGTTTGATGAAAACATCTTATAAAAGGCGAGCATTCCAGTGCATGCTTCCTTACATATTTCTGGTATCTCTGAGCAGTGCTTGCTCATATACATCACTGAATTTCCTGAGATAAAGGTAAAAAATTCCTGAGATTTCAAATTTTTTCCATATATTTACCTGCAATTTCAAATTGATCTAAACACAATTTACTTTTTTAATATGAACAAATGTAGTACATCTGCATGGTATCAGCCAGAGGACTAGTTAAACCATAATCTGAACCAGGCTTGCCAACTGCCAAAATGCAGTCGAGGCAAACATTTGTCTTTCACTGTAAATTCAATATACTTATATCTCTGTAATTCAGACTCAACTTTGTACCCCTTGCCTTTATACAATGACACTATACATGTATTCAGCTCATCTTCAGGGATTTCACCATGATCCATACATAAACTGAAAATCTTAAGAAACCAATCAATAACACTGCCATCCCTTTTCTTAACAAATTCAACTACAATCCCATCCTTGCTACATTTTATCATATGCAAGTCTTTCACCAATTCATCCGTTTTCACCAAACCACTTGCCACAATTGTTTCGCTTTACATTACCTCCTCAATCCAACATCCTACATATGACACACCATCATCAAACACAGTCATCAATCCTTCAAAGTACTTACTCCATCTCCTCTTCAATTTATCAAAATAAATTTATCAATTCATTTACTTATCCCAACTCTCGTCTGCTCTTTTTTTTCAGCCCCTGCACCTTCCTCTTGACCTTCGTTGCGTTCTCTTGTACATCTCCCAATCACACAAACTTTCTTCTCTTTCACCAGCAACATTATTTCATCATCCCACAACTCATCAACTTTTCTCACCTGTCCAACCTTCCATCTGCATGCTACAAACTTTTCTCACACATACCAGCACTGCTTCCCTAAATACCTTCTATTCCTCACCCAGTCCCTTAGTTTCTGTACTTCCACCTTCTGCATTCTACACTTAATCTCTCCCGGTATTCAGTTTCTTTACCAAGCTCACATATTTTCACCACCCCCCTCTTCTCATCCATATTACTTTCTCTTTTCCAAAAACCTTTACATAGCTTCACCTCAGATACACCATGTGATGATCAGATATCCCAACAGCTGTCCCTCTCAGCACATTCACACTGAAGAATTTCTCTTTTGTACACCTATCAACAGTTTATAATCTAACAATGCCCACTTACCATCTCTCCTACTCATCCATGTATACTTGCTTTGTCCCTCATTTCAAACCGGTCATTCCCATTCACCACTCCTTTTTCAGCACATAACTCCACAAGCTGTTTAGCATTTCCATTCACCTTACTGAATACCCATGCCTCCAATTGCATCTTCAACTGTCAGAATACTCACTTTTGTATCGAAATCATCTATCACTAGTACCCAGAATTTTGCATCAAAACAGCTGACATACTCAGTTTCTCTTAAAACACTCACCTCTCTTTATACATTTTTCTTGTGGCCTGATGCATAAGCCCTAATAACCACCCAACTATAAAAATCTGTTCTCATTTTTACCCACATCAGTTTGTAGCTCACTTCCTTACTTTTTTACATATTCCTACAACCCCTGTTTCCTTAGCTTTCACCCTCAAACTAATCCCTGATTTTACCCCTAAACTAGTCTTACCCCTTACCCTTAAGCTCTGTTTCACTCAGACTTAGAACATTTAGTTTTCCCCTCAAACATACTACCTTTTTCTCCTTTCTTCTAATCTTGGTTACATAACACACAATCAAGATACCCCAGTCTGAGCCTTTGAAGAGAATGAGCACTCCTTGCTTGGTTCCTCCTGTTCCATCTTTTAGAAAATGAAATACAAGAACAGTCTCTTCCACCCAGCTCCCATCCCTCTTAGTCACATTCTACAATATGCAGGGAAGACATGTTTCTCCTCTCTTCCCAGGGGTATCTAAAAGAGTAAAAAAGAGTAAATGGTCACCTCTCTTCCCAGGGGTATCTAAAAGAGTAAAAAAAGAGTAAATGGTCAACCAAACTTTTCCAATGAATATGGCAATCTTTTGACCTTGGCCTTGATATCCAAAGTGTCTGCAACTCTAATGAGAAATGCAACACAAGTTAATTGGCAATGTACATATTCTCCTTTCAAGTTGATATCTTCAATATTACTTAAGTTATGGCCAATACATGACTGTATTGCCAGAAGTAATAATACTAAATCTCCCTTCACTGAAAGGTAACATGATTATGAGGGATATTCTGGAAGCATCAGGTTTAGTCAAGGAATAGACATGGAGATGGACAAATCAAGGTGAACTGAGAAATAATGTCTGTTAAGGAAAGTACAGCTGTTATACAAGCAGTAGGCTGTAGACAGCAACAACTCTGGAAAGTCCTGCCATCCTGGGATATGAATTTGAAGAATTATCTAAATTTCATCTTAAATCCTCTGAACTAGGACTGCTGGTCTTGCTTTTTATCTAATTAAAACTAAAGTGATGCACTAAATAAATTTTCCTTACAAATAGCTCATACATATCCTCCATTCTTTCGCTAACCTCTTGTCTTCACACTCTTTTTCCTCCCCTCCCTTTCTAGAGTTTTTCCTTTCATTCAGGCAATGACTTGAATTGGAGCCTTGAAAAGAAAAGTTTTTATATATGAACAAAAGTGGGGTTGAAGCAATGTGACCTACCTCCTCTGTGTAAATAGTGGGATAGGTGATATGATGATGGAGGTGAGAGTTAAAGGCTTGAAATGTGGCTCTGTGGGTGGAGAAGATACCAGGTCCCGAACATACTCCAGATATCTGAAATTTTATCTCTTATTAATACCTTTTGGCCACAATAAAAAGGAATACCTGATTCACAAGCATAAAGTTAGGTACAACATCCATTTATCTACCTAAAAAACAGTATATCCACTTGTATCCAGCAACCTTCTTACCAATACAAT
Organism: Panulirus versicolor; assembly: GCA_032361705.1. Classification (NCBI taxonomy): domain Eukaryota; kingdom Metazoa; phylum Arthropoda; class Malacostraca; order Decapoda; family Palinuridae; genus Panulirus; species Panulirus versicolor. The sequence continues at coordinate 12,560 of JAUUDZ010186841.1, read as the reverse complement.
ATAGTAATATTCATGTGCCTCATCTTTACAAACATATGTGAAAAAAAATGCTCAACTTTTTCACTCTATTCTTCCATTTAAAATTTGTTCTTCCCCTTCTTGTTCCTTACACTTCTGACACATATATCCTCTTTGACAAACTCTCCTCACTCATTCTCTCCATACGTCCTAACCACTTCAGCACTTCCTATTCAGTCCTCCCAATAACACTTTTTTATTACAACACCTCTCTTTTACCCTTTTATAGCTTACTTAATTACACCACCATAAATCACTTACTGTCCTCTAACATTTCATTTCCATCTATAGCTCATGCCTTGCATCCATACAACACTGTTGGGGTAACTATACCCTCAAGCATACCCATTTTTGCCCTCCCAGACAATGATCTTGCTTTCCACACATACCTAAGTGCTCCCAGAACCTCCACCCCCGACACCCCACTTCCACTATGATGGTCCCATTTGTTGCCATGTCCACTCGCACCTCACCACCTCCAAATTTTCTCAACTCAAACTCACATCCCAACTAACCTGTCCCTCTACCCAGCTAAACCCAACAACCTTGCTTCTATTCACATTTACTCTCAGCTTACTTCTTTCACACACTCTCCCAAACTCAACACCAACCTCTGTAGTTTCTGGTTGAATCTGTCACCAATGTTGTGTCATCAGCAAACAATAAACAATACCTGTCTCATCTCCCAAGCCCTCTCATCCCTTACAGACTGCATACTTGCCTCTCTCTCCAAGAATCTTGCATCTTCTTCACTCGCACCCATCAATAACCAATGAAACAGCCATGGTGGCATCACAAACCCCTACCACACACAGACCAACCTTCACATGGAACCACTCATTCTCCTCTCTTTCTTCTTGTATACATGCCTTACATCCATGATAAAAGCTTCTCACTGCTTCCCACAGCTTTCCCTCCACCCCATAAGACCCTCACAAGGTATCTCCACCATCATTAGCATCAGCTTTCTCCAGATCCACAAATGCAACATACAAATCCTTCTGTTTCTCACATTCTTTAAAGCAAACACATGATCCATGAATCCTCTACTACTTCTGAAACCACACTGTTCCTCCCAACATCTGATGTTTTGCACATGCCATCATCCTCTTAATCACCTCTCTCTGATACAAATTACCATGGACACTCAACAAACTTACATATATGTAATTTGAACACTCACCTTTATTCCCTAAGCCTTTATTCAGTGGCACTATACATGAATTCTCTCAATCCCAGGCACCTCATGTTGATCCATATATATATGATGAAAATCCTAACAAGCCATTCAACAACAATGTCACCCCTTTCTTCAAAAATTCAACTGCAATACTATCCACTCCGTTTACCCTGCCACATCTCATCTTACATAAGGCCTTCACCACCTCTTCCTCCTCCATTAAACCACTCTCTATGACTCTCTCATTTTGCATACCACCTAACCCCAAACACCCTACATCTGCCACCCAACCATCAAACACATTAAGTAGTCCTTCAAAATACTCACTCCATCTCCTCACTTTATCACTACCTGTTATCATTTCTTCATTTGCCCCCTTCACCAATGTTACCATCTGTTCTCTTGTTTTTCAAACACTGTTAACCTTGATCCAAAATATCTGTTATTCTCCCCAAAATTCACTTGTTTTCTTTAACCTCTGCACCTTCCTCTCAACCTCCTGCTACTTTCTCTTATACATCCCCCAATCAGTTGCACTCCTTTCCTCTCAGTACTGCCCATTACCTCTTTTTTCTTTGACCAGCAACTATACTTCATCATCCCAGCACTCAACACCCTTTCTAACCCATTCACCTCCCATATTTCTTACTGTAGTTAAATTCCTCAATTTGTAATACACAACAGCCTTTTAAAGCCAAACTATTTCTCAATTTGTAACACACAACAGCCTTTTAAAGCTGAACTAACATCCCTTCTCACTTTGGCATCTACAAAATTTATAAGTAAAACTTTTATCTAAATATACAAATAAAAAATCAATTTAACTGCACTAAATGTTATAGTTACCTCTAAAAGATACCATTCCTAGCTAAAAAGATACAAATAACAAGAAAAACTATAAAAATTACCTAAATTGCGATGGTTGGAGATCTGGAGGGCATCTTTTAATTGCAAACATATTGAGTGCTTGTTCTGGTCTCTTGAAAGAATGAGTTACCAAAAGGAATGAACATACCAGCATTGCAGTAGATGCTTTACCATCCTATTATGGAAAGAGAGAAGTGTTTAATATCTTACATAATGTGATATTAAGCTTTCACTAGATAATTTAAATTCACTAGATAATATAAAAGTTTGAAAGTCTCTTGGAAACAAGAAAAACTGAAGCACTCCTATCTAGTTCATCTCTATCCAATAGCCTGTTTTCCATCATCTACATGGTGGCTTAAAAAGACTGTTCTCAAATATTCCTATGTACTATCATAATATTCCATGGTTGTAGAAAGTGACTAAGAGGGGCAGCAGCAGCAGGAGGGCTCAAAACCCTCCCCTTCTCGTATTTAAATTTCTTAACGATGGAAAAGAAGTTGTGATATGGGAGGATGTTACAGAGAATGAAAGGAAAGAGTGAAACTGTTAAGTATATATATTTTTTCACCATTTCCCGCATTAGCGGGGTAGCCTTAAGAACAGAGGACTGAGCCTTTGAGGGAATATCCTCACTTGGCCCCCTTTGTTCCTCTTTTGGAAAATCAAAATACGAGAGGGGAGGATTTCCAGCCCTCTGCTCCCTCCCCTTTTAGTTGCCTTCTACTACATGCAGGGAATACGTGGGGAGTATTCTTTCTCCCTTATCCTCAGGGATATATATGTATATTGTTTGTATTATTCACCAACTGAATTTACGTACTGGGAACTTGAAAGAAAGGTATATTTTACCATTTTGTAATTTTCAATTTTCTCTCTTCAGTTTTTGTTCTATCAAGTAGATAGAAGTGTGCATACTATCTAATCTTGTTTATCCTGTAGAATATAGATGATGTAGGTACTTAAGTTTATTTTATCTGCACTACAGGGGAGAGTAATCCATACATTAAAGCAGTTTTGGATTCAGTGTCTGGAGAAGCCATTAATCGTGGAGTGTATGCTGAAGAAGCTTTAAGAGAAAGGTTTCTAAAGGTTGAGCGAATTTGTAAACGTGTGTCCATGATTGGAGATAATGGTGGTTCTCTGATTAGGTAAGTATGCATTAGTAATTTTATCTTTGGTTATAGATGCAGCTTGTTTAATTGCATATATAGGAAGTGTGTCTTTTAAGAGACAGGTTACCAGCTCAATTTTTCACATTTATATGCCTCATATATACTATCATATTATTGCTTGTTGTTTTCCTTTAAATGGTGAATATCATCCCTAGTTCTTACTTTATAATTTGTTGTGAATTATTGAGGGAAATTAACTATTTTTATTAATGAGAAATTGAAATGCAGTGTAGTGGTTAGCTTTCCTGACTGTTACACATTCACGGGCCATCCAGGGTTGAGTACATAGGTTCAAATTGTGGTTATGGGAGTCAGTCCACTGTCAACCCAGCTGTTCATCTATTCCTGGGGTTGGTCGATAAAATGGGTACCTGGCTCAGGTTGTGTCAAAATGGTTTGGACATATGGAGAGAATGAATGAGGTAAGAGTGACAAATATTAGACATATAATAGTATATCAGAGAACAGATACCTTAATACTAAATGTATCTGTTAGGTATGACTCACAATAAATCAATAGAATCAGTCTCAAAGCACAGACATTGAGAAATCATTTCACCGTTTAGGTGGTCAGCTGGCATCTACAAACAGACATTGAGTGCAGTGTTGCTCACAAATTCTAGCACATACAGAGGTGTGGCATGCTTTTCAAGAATATAGGGGGTATTTCTGCTTGTCGTAGTAACAGGAAAAGTTTTTCTGAAGCCTTGGGATAGGTCCATTTGTCACTGTTAATGAGAATATATGTGTGAGAAGATATGTTAGCATACAGCATGGCATGTGCAGTTTACAACACATTTAGGGTCATCTGAACTTTTTGTCTTTCAGATACCTACTCTCTTACGTACAGAGTTTCTTGATTTTAAATGCCTTTGAATACCTACCTGGAACTGAAGTCCGTGATGAAGAGGTAGCAGTTGATTCACTCAGCACATATGAGATCCTAGCAAGAGCCAGGTATGGTTGATATTATTCAAGTTTTTAAGTCATATTTTTTTTTAGAGAGAAAATAAGCATAGTAAGTATTGTGTAAACACTGGCAATGTTGAAAGGTTTGTCATCATTTCAGCCATCTTGAAAGTTGGTAGTTTTAAACAAAATTATTATTAGATAGTGCTTATTGTGAGGGTAGGGGTATGTATAGAACAACTGATTAGGAAGGAGTGGTGTGGCTTCAGGAGAGATAGAGGTTGTGTGGAATGGGTGTTTGATTCATGAGTTATGCTTACTGTGCTAGCGAATGTTTTTTTATCCTTTCTGCCTCAGGTATTGTTTGGATAAGGATGATCTTATCCAGAGTGTCCGCTACATGAATCTTCTTCGTGGGGAACCTCGTCATGTAGCCTCAAGTTGGTTACTGGAAGCCAGGCTTACTCTAGAAACCCGTCAGGCTGCAGATGCCCTCTTGGCTCATGCTGCTGCCACTGCTGTCAAGGCTTTATGAAGTAATTTCATTCTTTTCCTGAGTGTATCAGCTGGTACAGGGCACACATTCTCTTTAAAGGCAAAAGATACTCTTTTCTTATTTCTTATGAGATGGAAATTGATATATGAACTGTTTAACGTATTATAATTAACACCTTGCATTTCTTGGTTGAGACTAAACAATTTGGTCTTCACAATAGTATCAGAGTCTTTTTGAGATAAGTCCTTACCTTTATTGAAAAAATGGAGGTAAGGGCAAGATTTGTCTAGCATTGTAGACCTCTTGATCATTAATATTTATTTATCAGGAACATTTTCATAAAGCAGTTCTATGATAAATTTAAAGGATAGAAAGCTGTTCAAAAAATTGCTGGAATGAGTAGGTTAAGTACAGTGCTGCTATACATAATATTACAATTGTATATTGTAAATTCTGAGTTTGTAATCATATTTCTGTGTAAGTTTACCCAAAACTGATATTTACAGTAATGGGATTTTGATTCCCAGTGATAAGGAGATATTAACAGAATTAATTGCAGAAAAGATGGACATAAAACATTTAGATGATTTAGACTGTGTGTACTGTCAGACATTGTACAGTATTTAAATTCAGTATCTGATTAAATAAGGTTTACATAAATTGAATATCTTTATTATATAAGGGTTAGTACTTAAACAGATTCATATGGCATTTTTTTAGAATTGATGGATAGCTAAGGCTAAATTTTTTTTGTATTTGATCAGGGTTTAATTTTTTTTTTTTTTTTTTTGTAAGATTACATGGTTAAGATGTGTGATATGTACATATTGTTTATATTGTGTAAAGTAATAATACTTTGGCAAAAGAATCAGATAAAGTGATGTCTTTTTTTTGTCTTCTCCCAATGACCTTATTAATAATGTTTGGTGTAGTGAGATTTGCCAGCTTATGAGTATTCAATAAATGGTATCAGGTAATTTATGAATTATCAGAGTAAAATGTTTGCTGAACATGCAGCAGCAATAACAACTATCTTCCCTAATTACATTAGGCAGGAATACTAGGCAAACACATTAAGTAGAAGAGGTAGGTAGGAACATTAGTAGGAACCTCCGAAAACACTGCACTAGAGTTGCCCAATGCCGGTGGTCTGTAAAGGGTGAGGCACTAAAAACTAAGAAGTGCCACTTTAGTTCAGCAGTTGTGAAGACTATTGCAATGGCCACCCCCTTGAGAGAGTTACCAAAGGGAATGAATATCAGAGGTATAGACAGATAAAATACATTACAGACTTCCTGTAATCTAGACCCTATAGCAAAGTACAAAAGAATTTGTCAAGTTAGTACAGCTGCCGCACATTGAGGCAAATGCCATGAACCCGAGATAATTAAAAAATGAATAAGTCCCTAGCTATATATCAATTTAGTGTTAAAAAATAAGCCTGCACCTGACAAATGCATTTCTTAACCATATTCTTTTTAACTTATTCAGGATTTCATTGTTAAGATTTGTGTGAAATGTATATATTTTTCATATTATGTGAAAGCTTATACTTTGGTAAATGAAATCCAGTAAGATATATTCCTCTTTGTTTTTTCCCATAAATTCAGTAGAAACACATTGTTGTAAAAGGATTGTTTAGTTTTAGGTTCATTTCATTGGTGGAATCATATTCTGTGAGTTGCATATACCTAATATGGAATTTTTTGGACTTTATTAGAGGAGGCCACACATAAATCACTAAATAGTATGCTCATTGTACCTCCCACATTAAACATATATTAGAGTACAAAATGTTTAACAGAAAATCCTTCAAGTTGGTAAAGCTGTCATGCTCTTGATGCAAAAAGCTTCATTTATGATAAAGATGAAACCATGTAACAAACCTAGACATGTAGAATTAATTGTAGATCTTTGGAGAATCTTTTGACATGGCCATCCCCATGATGGGAGTTCCCAGAGGGATTGGGCATCAGAGATATAGAAAGATATTATATCATTGTTGATCTCACACCCAGCTCCATGAGGTGGATGAGGCACATGTAATTTCTTGTCACTTGTACACGTCCTTAACCTGAGCACTCATTTCATTGCCTCTGGTCGCAAATCATTCCTATCCTCATCCAAAAATTCCGAAGGCTAAGTTCTTGTGGACTCGTTTGATCTTTTCCACAGCCTACTTTTTGTACCTAGGATTGTACTTCTATATATACACCTAGAGTAAACAGTCACCTTTAGTGAGGCTGTATCATTGATAGCACAGTCTCGTCAAAGAACTACTTACTCCAAAGGAGTCCACATTTTCCTGCTCCTGGGAGTAACACAGCTTTGGGCTGATGAAGCCAGTGGAAACAGGTCATGAGTAACATCAGGACTCTTTCTTAAATAGGAGTGTTTGGATGATTGTAAAAGGACAAATAAATTATCATATTATCATTTGCCCAATATGTATATATTATTTATTTTATTATACTTTGTCGCTGTCTCCCATGTTAGCGAGGTAGCGCAAGGAAACAGACGAAAGAATGGCCCAACCCACCCACATACACTTTTTCCCCATACTATTCGCCATTTCTCGCATTAGTGAGGTAGTGCCAAGGTTGTATGGTAAATCTCGACCCCCTGAAAAAAGAATAGTATTGACCCCCAAACCAGGCCAACCATATCACCAAAGTAAACATGTAGATGGCAGCAACATGTTATGCATCTTTTCCTTGCAGATACCAGAATAATCTACTTGTTGCCAAAGCAAGCATTTTTTTGTCAGCACCATATTATGCAATCTTTGTCTAGTGGATACCAGAATGCTCTTATCTGAGATAAACAACCCATCTGAATCTGACAGAGCTGATGATGCTCCTGCACATGATATCTATCTATATCTCTGATGCCCATTCCCTCTGGGAATATCCTAAAGAGGGTGGCCATGGTAAAACTGTCTCCATAATTGGTGACCTCCAGTGCTGCTTCTTCACCCTTAGTGCCTCACCCTAAATGGGCACCACTGGAAGAGGGCAACTGAAGCACATAATGAGATGGGAAATTAGTGCAAGGTCATTTATCTCCTAATTTAGCATAAGATTCCTGCAGCTATCAGAAAGACAGGTAAAAATTATAAACTTTTGAACAAAAATACTGTTGAAGCATAGCATCTGCAATTTTTGAAGCTTAATGCCCAGCATGAAGTGGACCTGGGAATATAGTTTTGTGAAAATTCATAGAGAATAAAAACTATGCTTTGGAAAAGTGAGACTTTGAACTTGAGATGGATGTCATGTGAATATGGTTTATTTAACAAAAGAAAGGATGTAGTTTCCCCAAAATTCTTGGTATTTGTGTAGCAGAAAAAGTGATTACAGGGGATTAATGGTACAAAGAATAGGGTTCAAATGGGCAGAAAACTGGAGATCTAAAAAAAGAAAAAACACACACCAGGGAACCTTAACGTTTTCTTGCATTTTGACAACTTGGGTTCGGCCATTTGGTCTGAACTATCCTCTGTTTATTAACAAGGTGGAGGCACAATTACTAAAAGTGAATTGCTAATTAATGAAAGTACAGTGTGGCAGTGATGTATGTACAAACCTGAGGGATGAGGACAAAGGATTGCACCTGTAACTAAAATTTATTTGCATCCTCTTAATAGATCAGAGACAACATTGGTGACACTATCAAAACTTACATGTGATGTGTTATGAATGGCCTGAACCAGGCAGACTTTTGTAACTAAAAAAAATCAAGATTCAATTGATAAGAGACCTGATACTACTGCTTTACCAATAGAGCTAGAATATTTGGCCAAGTGACTGACAAGGCATGTTGAAGATCATTCTCAGTGTCCAACTCATAGTAATGCATCTTGATCACCAGTAGTTCAGAGAAACCAGACTCAGATGTGTAGTGGACAGGGTAATGAGAATTTGTTTTACAATTTGATCATGCACACATTTCCTGTCCTAGGAGTCCCTTCTATATGAAAGGGGCTCCAGCAGGGGTCAAAAAGCCTGCCATTCCACCAGGCATGAGTACAAGAAATAAAATGTAGTGTATTGTGAGTGTCTTTGTGGGGAAAGTACATGGCAATTGAGCAGTAAGTGTTCAGGGTCTTTGTTGTGGTAATTATACTGTAGGAATGAAGGATCTTGGGATATGCTTGGTTCTGAGTGTGTGATGTTTTAGGGATGGATGATGTCCCAAGCATAGATGGGAGAATGTGATATGTGTATGTTCAAGGAGTATGGTTTCAGATGGATGTATGTTTGTTGGGATGGTGTTAAGACTTGAGTTAGGAGGGCAGTTGTTCAAGTGTTCATTGGATAATTCAGCAAGCTTGTGTTTTTTCTGTGTTAGTTGGTGGGGCAGGAGGGGGGGGGGGGAATCTATGAGCAGAGTTTACTGAAGTATAAGACAGAGGTATGCTTTGTATTTGTACCTAGGGGTTGGTGGTTTGTTATAGAATGGTTTGGATAGCGGGATCTAGTGCTGCTTTCAAAAACTGAGTGCTGAGCATCTTGAAGTTTAAAAGTGGAGATTCAAGGGTATGATGAGGCTCCACATCTCATGTTCTGGGACTTCTGAGTTGGAAGAAGCATGTGGAATTTGGCACCAGAAGGTATGGCAGGTGGAGCAGCCCCTTTGGGGAATATGGGGCTAGGGGGTATACTCCCTTCCCTAGAACCAGATTTAGTTTCATGGCAGCTTTGGTGAAAAAATGGTATAGAAACCCTATTCTTAGCTTTATGGTGTTTCTATATGTTTTGTTTATTACAATTATTACTAGATATATAGAAGCACATGGCATGTAGATATTTCTATAATAACACACTAAAGAACAGCCTCAAAAGCTTCATACAGAATATGCTTGTTGATTTGAATGCTTTTATAGTTCACTGTTTGCCCATAAAATATATTCTATATCCAAGATGCATATTTCCTTGTGAAACGAAAGTGATTAACTTAGTGGGTATAGTGTGCATAAGGGTGCCCAAACGACCATCTTTTATCTGCCCATAAAAGATAAAGTGTTTGCATAAGCCTATTTCTCGCTTTTGGGGAAGAGAAGAGCCGTTCATATGCAAGATATGAAATGAAACTTCCCAGTTTTGGTCACAACTTGATACGACATTTGTTGGCTTGTCTGACCAGCAAAATGGCAAGTTATATAAAGCTCAATACGAAAAGATACATGATGCAATTTACAAAGACGTATATACTAGCAGGCCCGACTCTGTAAGTTATAGTTCTATATACTAGACATGATTTACGCTTTTAATGTCAAAGGAACGAATATGGTACGAACATGAAATTAGAATATTGCCAACGTACCTGAAGTGATTCTTGAAGAAAGCAACTTTTTCCATATCTGACAACTGTGAGATGCTGATATTTCCTGAAGCCTCAGAATGGATGTCGAGCACACCAGTGACAGGAATAACTCGGAATATTCATGGAGTCCATGGCAATGTCTTCATTCTCCCTTACAATTAGTCCTATTGGGTTTTTCCTAGGCTGACTTGATAGGCCTCCACAACAATACTGAGAAAACCCAAAGAAATGCTTCTTTCGGCACATTACAGAAAGATGGGAAAAGCAAAATTTCATAAAAAAATTGTATTTACGTCGAGTGTTTGACCAGCGTTGCCAAGCACAAGTCTCCAGTTGATACCTGGCTTCTTGGATGGAGTTTCAGCTGCTTGACTCTTGCTTTTTTTTTTTTTCGTCCTGGCGACATGTGTGTTTGAACAGCTTTCTGGGAGAAATCGAGTCCACAACCACCACACAACCCGTCCCCAGAAAAACGGTTGGATACAGATATCTCCCTGCCTGCCGAAATAAATCCTTAACGACTAGTCAGATGGCAGCATTTTTTATAGCTAACGAGCTGTAAGGAGGATTGTCTGAATTATGTCACACGAGACACCTCACGGTACGAGGGGTCAGAGCAGGGATTTCCCATCCCTGGTCGTAATCCTGCCACGTGCGGGGAGAGGAGTGCCACTAACACCACACCGCCAAATTATACGCTCGTTGAATTGAGCCACGGCTCTTTCTCCCACTACAAAAATAGAATAGTCTTTTCCTCAATGATAAACTCAACATTTTTGTTAGCCAAGGGATGAGGGTGGTAGAGGGCAACCACATTTATCCATCCTGTAGATCCGACATTGCTCACCTACAATATGCTTAGCTTAAATTCTAAACTAAACGCGCAGTGCAGGATCTCATGTGTCGTTATCCGGGCCTCCAGATACCGGTAACTGGTTATGGAAACAATTGTAATGGAACCACAGTATTTCCCAATTCTGTCGCTCTAACAACCATGATATTCCTTGTTGATGATTATGCTACCACGAAAAAGTCCTACGCGATACATATTTGAGACTAATCTGTGAAGCTCATTTTAAGTAAGGAAGGTTGAGGGGAAGCTTATAAAATTAGAATGCACATTTCACCAAATAACCTCTGTCAATCAGTGAATTATACTTTCTAACTTGTAATGGCGAATTTATTTGCTACTCAATTATTTGTCCTGGCGTTGCACTAGCATTCAGATTTGATAATCTGGAATAAGTATTGTGAATGGGGTCCCTTTTCTCTTCGGAATAAACTTTTGAAATCTGAATCTAAAATCTGCATTATATAGAAGTCCTGAGTAGTGTTCATGCTAATACCAGCAATTTGTAACAAGAGGTCAATTCATATGTAAAAAAAAAAGGAAATATTAAAGTTACATAAGAAGAAATTATTTCATACAAGCTATCAAAATAGTATTTTTGCTAGCCCCTTTGTACCTACATTTAAATATTGCGGGCTGCAAATAGAGAATACAATGATTTGGTATGATTGGCCCTCTGCCTCCATAATGACCAATCCCGCCACTGCGTCGTACCTGCTTATATTCCCTGATGTTTAGGCTATATCCCTTACCATGAGGATATATATAATGTAAGCTCGAATTAGGAAGGAGAACAAGGCTTCTTGTGACATATTAGAGGTAAGTGAAGGGAAAAAATGTAGTCTAGCGAGGGTTGGAGTTGGCCGGCATTTTGGGGTAAGGGGGATAAAATTTCAGGATAGGAAGGGCATCAGTCTATCCTTAGTTCCCACTCTCTCCACAGCATCCCTTATGACTCATAGATTTTCATTCACCCTACATGAACCGTAACGTTATTGTTAGAAAATTACTTATGGACTAATGGGTGTCATCTTTAGATATTTTCTTTGTAACTTCATGTGACTGGGTTGTGATTTCTGGTAACAGGTAAAATTTCACGGCTGTAACTAAATTTAGTGTCTCACGATATTCGTGTACGAGAATGGTTAAGGTGATTGTCAGGGTTCTGATCACTGGAAAAGTTATTCTTGATAAGTTTGTAATTGGACTACTAGCAGCGAAAACGGTCTTTTAACTCCTTTAGTCATTATCTTTGTCATTTGCATTGACGTACTGAAGAGGTTGTTTTGCCGACAAGTGGGCAACGGTTGATCTACTGGTATTTCGTTGGTTTGTTTAGGTAATTTTTATCTTTTGACTTATAATGGTACCATTGGAGTCTTTACATTCTTAATTAGTGATGTACAGTGCTTTTACATCCAAATTTCCGTTTGAAAGCCCTGCCCTCTTTATGTGAACTTAAAATTGTTGGTATGAGAGGTGTTACTGTTAAAATCCCACACTTTATATCAACTCTCAGGATTGCAAGGATTCCATAGCTACTGCATTTGTCAAAATGTCTTAGCAAGAACGTGTGTGTCTGTCAATTGATTAATTACCAAATCTTGACTGCTAGGGAGGTTTTCATAAGTGATTTTGTACGAGTATATTGTCTACTTTTAGCTTCACCCCACATTTTTCCACATATCCCATACTGTACAGTTATTTTCTTATGAAGTATCGATCAGAATATATATATAT
>JAUUDZ010186730.1:1187-18071 GCA_032361705.1 Panulirus versicolor | reverse complement strand
GACCTCCCAGTTATTCTCATCCTGGTATTTCCAGAGCAGATCGCCATGGTAGGTTCCGCCAGCGCCTTCCAGTACCAACCGATTCCTATAGCCACCTTCCTGAGGAGACCCTTCCAGACGAATGCTGGAATGCTCCAAGTCTTCCCACGGAGTGTCCAGCGTTCCATAAAGCTAAAGAAGGTAAGACCACATAATAATGGTGATATACCGATACATATCTATACCCTCTACCACCTTGTTACAAAAACAGGCAAGGAAATATTGACTCATGTTGGTAATAAAGTTCTTTACGAGATATGTTTCCTGCACACTGGTGAAATCGGTGTAAACCTGTAGTATGTGTTAGTTACTTGTGATGTGCTACGTACTGCCTGGATGAAGTTGCGCTGGAACATGACCGAGGCATCGAGAATAATGTCGCCTTTCTCCCACCCAAGCTTCGTTATCAGGTGTGATTTCAGCACATCTAATGCTGTCAGTTTCCACATAAATGTTCCGTTTCTGAAGAAAAAAGGTATTTCATGATATATTAAAGGTTTCTCCTTCGCTGGCAGGTGTAACAAGGGGAGGTCTCTAGAGACCTTTGTCCCAAAACATCTTGCAAAATATGGAGAAAAGAATTTATTATGTATTGAAGATCAAACAGAACTCTCACTAGAACCATCGTCTGTGATTGCCACGACAAAATATACTTCCCTCGAGGTTATCAGGAATTTTGTGTTGCTTTAATACAAGGTTGAGTATCTGATGTTTGAGAGAGAAAACGAATAATCTTAAGACCATCCCTCACTCTACTCCTTCTCGTACCGAGCCTCCTGTTTGGTCGGTCCGCTGGCAAAACACTGCGTTACATGATTACTGAATAACTCTCATCATCATCATTATAATTATTATTATTATTATTATAATCATTATCATTATTACTCTTATCATTTCTATTATTTTTATTATCATTATTATCATTATTATTATTACTATTATTATTATTATTATTATTATTATTATTATCATCATTGTTATTCTATCATTATCATTATCATTGTTATTCTATCATTATCATTATCATTGTTATTATTAGTTATCATTATCATTACTATTATTAGCCTCACGAACGTCACGCTAGGCCTTTCGGCGTCTTCGGCTCTTCCATAACTAATTTCACTCGTTTTTTGAGAAAGAAACCAGTACGAAATGCCACAGTGGGTCAACTTGTGTAAGAATAGAATACAAAAACACTCAGGATCCCCGTTTTCTCTTTACCAACTTTGCCCAGTGTCTCACTTGTCAAACATGAACGTGAAAAGATCAAACAACAATCCCATAGTATCATACCCCAACATGATGAGAGCTTCAAATATAATTTTTCCCCACTGAACCACAATGGTATCTTCCACACACCACCACTGATTAGTATCCATTACCTTATAGACTATCATTATTATCATTAGTGTTATTATCACAATTATCATTAGTAGAAGTGTTATCATTATTATCATTAGTAGGAGTACTCTCATTATCATCATTAGTAGAAGGATTATCATCATTCTTATCATTAGTAGAAGTCGGAATTATTATCATTAGTAGAAGTATTGTTATTATCATTTTCATTAGTAGGAGTATTATTCATCATAATAATCATCTTTAATAATCCTTTCAAAATTAGTTCATGGAATTACATACGTTTCTCTTCATTCACCGTTGGTGTATCAGCTTCGCTGTGAAGCCTCGTACCTGAATGGTTCATAAGGTGAGACGAAGGACCCGGACAGGTCCTTCGTCGTGCCAGATGCCGTCAGCTGGAAGAACTGGCCGGCGGGCGTGCTAAGCCTGCCGTCGAAGTGCCCTGCTTTGTAGTCGTCAGGCACCAGGTACTCAATAACCAAGTCCAGGTTCTCGTACCCCTCCAAGGGCGTGATCACCGTGAACTGCAACTGGTTCTGTTCGTTCGTCGGAAATCGACCTTTGACCAAGAGCTGCAAGAAAAGATATGACATGTTTAGGGGAAAAAATTGACCTGCACATCTTCCTAGCCTGCGTTATACATCTTAAGATTTCAGGTGTCAGTTGTGTGGCGAGGGCGTGTTACCTTGGAGGAGGTCGATGTCTCAGAGACCAAAGTCAGGTCCAGCTGAGGCTCAGGTTCCCAGAAGAAACTGCCGGTCGCCCTCAGGTTGACGTCACTCAGGTGCTCGTCCAAGGACTTCAAGGGCAGGATTGCTAGTGCGAGCCCTTCTACTCCCTTGGTGCCGTTCTGCGAGGTGAACAAACGCATGATCAATGACCAGTTACCTTGTGATCACTCCTCAGAAAACTGATTAGATGTGCAATTACACTGATTACATATGCAATTACATTCATCATAAAAATCTAAGTTCTAAAATGACCTTATATAATGGCTTTCATGCAACAGATACACTTCAAGACTACAGGTAGATGAGAGGTAATCACTGCAGCACACCTGTTGTTTCACTGCCCAACATCTGACCTCCCAAATCACTGCTTCCTAATTCACCAATCGTGACGTAGAATGAGTTCGTGGAATTCGTCTCTCTGGGTACCGAACCCTTCTCCTCCTCTCGCCAGGTATATAACCGATTATATGTAGTCGTGGAGCTTCTGTTATGAGTGGGACAGTTATGGAAAGCCTGTTTCAACTGTTAAGATATTCAGTACTTGATCTGCACACTTAAGAGATCACTTTACCTGCAGCTCTACGATCAGTCTCAGATTCTTGGTGGGTCCATACTTCATATTGAGGTCATACTTGATATCTGAGACAGTGGAGTTGTCACACAGGTCGAGGAAGATGGTGTGGAGTTCTGGCAGAGGCGTGTACAACTCCAACGCTATCCGCAGGCGCGGCACCTGACCCTGTTCGTACCGCGCCCCTAGACCATACTAGACGAAGGAGAAACGTGCAGTCTGAGACACAGTTACATCATGTCAATAAGAAGTATCAGGAAGATATACTTAAAACGGCAGTGTGCAAGGAAGAATTATGGAAATCGAGACATTCCTCTGAGCTGGAGGAGGAGGAACCAAGAGGCGTGAGACACAGAAGTGAACTGCAATAGCAAGTAGCTATAATGCAGAGACGCGGATCCCAGCTGTGCTTGGAAAAGTTAGTTAGAACAAGAAAGTGAATGATGGTGATAAAAGATTAAACGTCATAGTTAAGACATTATATAAAACACACGAAACAGTTATGACACTGGACAAAAAGCCACTATGCTACACAACAAGCAAACACAGAAACTTGAAATGATAATAGAATAGAATACTACATGCCATGAGGAATAACTTTGACGTTTTAAATAGGGCACTGCATTGCTCCAAGAATAAGCAAGATTCTTAATGATAGAGATAGAAATAATGATTATGATAATAATAATAGTAATGATAATGAAAATATTACTAATAATGATGATAGTAATAATAACAATAATGATGATAATAATGAAAATACTACTACTACTACTACTACTACTACTACTACTGCTACTACTTGTACTACTACTACTACTAATTACATTATAATGTTCCAAGAATAAACATAACATTTGAAATAAAACACGCGACACACCACCAAGAATGACCAAGACACTTGAAATAGAACACTGTTATGCGCCATCAAGTACAACTAATAAAGCTTGAGATGACGTATTGTACCAACCTAGTAACTACAATGATAGTTCCAACACAGAACAACACTTTAACTGAAATAAAAATAAAGAATTTAGCTTGATGTGAATCTACTTGTGGAACAGGAAACTTCAAGAGGTCTGACTAAGGCAAAACCCATGATGACACAAGGAAAAGCCAAGAAGCTTGTAAGAAAATATAGAGCCACACCAGGAAAAATCAAAATTTAAGGTAGGACAATGTACTGTACTAACACTGCAGTGCGTTAGGGAAAACAAAAGGAATGAAACATGAGGTACATTGACAACACTGTCAACAGGATGAATATGAAGCAGAAGATAAAATCATTTTGTTGTATCAAGGGAGAATCATAAACCCTGGGACTGGAATTACTTTCAAGCTTGAAACACGGAACTACACACCAGGAGTTATTGGATTGAACTTGATAAGTCAAAGCAAAATATGCATGGTTTTGGCAATTATGCTGGACTTGTCAATTCATCAGATGCACAAATTTAGTCTTCGTATTAAAACTCTTATGCATTCACGCTGAATAAGATCAATTACATTAGAAAATGATTTGACCTATTATACTTAAAGCATTACACTTTCGTTTTAGAAAGGTATCATCTTAATACAGACTGTAAAACTCCGTAAGCGTTAGATTAAAAAACCCCTCTAAAGAGTTTGACCTAGTATGCTGATACCATCCTATTACTTATAAAATTACTCGGTTCATTTATCGATATTTTTTCAAAGCGAGACTTTACAGCGAAGCGTGATGACAGTCTATCGAAGGATCTCCCACTAAATCAGAACGTTGCAACTGGTCTTATGATATAAACGTCTTGTCATGAACGTTCACCACTCACTTGATGGCTGTCGAGGACTCTGGAAACCCTCCTACCTTTTGCTCGCCCAGTTGTCCGTAGATGCGCGAGTGGACCCGCACTTCAGGCTCCAGGCGGAAGAAGTTCCTCAGCTCACCAGTTATAACCTGGACGACAAAAGCAATACTCAGTAGGGCAGTGAGGAAAAGAAGACTTCGTAAAACTGAAGCAAAGAGAAAGTAATGTTAGAAGTGGTGAAGCGAAGATGACATATGTCAGTTATGGGTGTCACCACAAGAAGTGTCATGATAAAGAGTGTGAGGACAACAAAGAAAACTGGGTAAGTAAGGATAGGGAGGACTGTGAGATAAGCCTCAACATCAGAAATGGTAAAAGGACTTTAAGATTGGTCAACTCATTTTTCTGGATAGGGAAAATATTGTTATGGATTCCTTATAGCTTTTACTTTTCATGTTCTATTAACCTATTTATTCAAGCAAGGAGTGAACTTAAGCAATTGGGAAGATTGCGAAAGGTGCACCTTGCGTGACGGGCAAAGTTCAAAAGGTCCAAAGGGGACCTGTTAACCAGGAGACTCACCTTGTACCCTGGGAAAGGCGTGAGGATCGTGCAGCTGACGAGGAAGTCAGACAGCGAGGTCGCCTGACCCAGCACCACGAAGCCGACGTCAATCTTATCATTCCACTGTATTCTGGCCTCAGTCTGAAACGACACCGCGTGAGAACCGCGCATCAGCACAAACTGATAAACGATTTACGGAAATCAGATCATTGAGGATACGGAATTCCAGATAACTCTACAGAAACATAGATTTTTTTTTAGGTTAGAAAAGGATGTCTTGCAAACTGGATCGAGAAAACATGCCATCTACTGATGAAGGACGATGATGGATCTTACTTTGGTTGGTCCTGCTTTGGAGTGACCGAGGACCACGGCCGCACGTTCCAGCTCCTCGAAGGTCGTGTTGATGTGGATCCCGGCCTTGAAGCGTTGCGGCAGTGTGGCCACGTGACCCTCCACCCGCACCTCCTCGTCCACCCATTTCACTACGATCTGCCAAGTACAGATATCCCATCAAGCATAAGGTGCAGATAAAGGAAGTTACGTAGGATGCTGAAAGATACGTGTCATGTGTGTGTGTGTGTGTGTGTGTGTGTGTGTGTTTGTGTGTGTCTGTACCTGTATGGACGTGTTACGTAGTGTTGGTCTGTGGAATCGAGTGGACTTGCGTGTTTATAGCCAAAACGTGTTTGTAACCAGCGAAGTTTACCTCTTTATGTATATGGAGAAGGGGTTGTTATTGGAACCCCCTCAGACTTAACACCTCACACTTAATCTCACATATAAGCCTTATCACTCCTTGCCTCGGATCACGAGTAAAATCATCATTGCTTCTGTTGCCATTGCAGGACCATAACTCCTATTTGGCTCTTCTCATTGTTGTATCTCACATGGTCGGGATCGTGTTGTTAAAAAAATGGGAAAAGATGTAACTAGCGAGAGGAACAATAACGTAAGAAAGCAGAAAAAGCCTCTGAAATTAAAGAAGAAAGTGGGATAAGAAAATCGTAAAAGGAGGAATGAAATAAGACGTACTGAGAGTCTTTCCTCCATGGCAGCAGAATCATGGTAGACTCGAATGGTGGCGTTGACGACCTCATCTCTCTGTAGGGAGGTGACAGCCAGCGCGCCGCTCAGGTACTCCAGTCCATTGTACACTTCGCCTGCCGAAGAGAAGGATATGTGTGACACAGACACAATCTAGCGGACTATCCGACATACATGATAAACGATAAACAGGAATACCAATAGCACCAGCAGTGCTATATACAGTTGACTTCTTTTTCTTATATGATTAACGACAGATGAGAGTGAACCTGGCAGTGAAATGTCATGAGGTGACAAGCGAGGGTGTATAGCTTACAGTGACACAAACAAGAAGATTGTTCTATTAAGCATAGGATGACGCGACATAATGCATTACCATCTGCAGACAGGGACATATGTAATGTCCTTTTTTCAGTTACACAATACAGTAGAGGCGAAGATATATGTCACGTGTACATTTCATTTGCTTTTCCTTCTTAAGTGATAAACAGATTGTTAGTATATTTCCCCATAGTGCATGTTTGGCTTGAACTGGGCCTCATGAATAACAAATTCTCAAATATGGTCATTTATCTTGTCATTCCGACTGACACTCACTTCGACTGTCCAAGCCAGGCTTATAGTTTCTCTTCATCAAGCTTTTACTGAAGGCATAAATTGCCTTGTTGTGCTGCACTCACAGGGGCAGGATACATATAACTTTAGCAAGCTAACTGACTGGCACTTTATCTTGTATGAGCTACTACTCGTCTCCATATTCTCTATTCCTTTTGATGAAATCACAAAGCTCTTGCATACATACAGGATATATGTATTACCACACCCACAGCTGGAAGCGAGCATACTGAATCCTTACTCCCACTCATCAGTCCACCCAAGTCACCGTGGGAGCATTTCTGACATGGACACATACTCCGTACTGACCAGCTGGCATCCTGAGATATATTCGTCAGCACATTATCCACTCATGTCGTCGTACATTTCATACCTGAACTGCCGTATGGGTTTGTGCATCGCCCTTGTAACTGACGACAAATCAGAGAACAGGTAAATTGGGCGACAAGCTGGTCTTATAAGAGGAATCTATGTACAGAGGTGTGCAATTAGCTGTTGGAATTCCTTTAGTTTAACTAATCTATTTGACACCTGCTTTTTAAGATGTATTCATCTAATCGTGTGAAGTGAATGAACGATATAAGGCATTGGTTCATTTAACGGCATCAGCACTCACATGGAACATTATACCTCTGATCATGCAAATAACATGAAAGGAAATAGATATGTCCAAACGTATATTAAGGCTTTCAGAAATTCAAGATTAATGAGAGCAGTAATAAAAAAAAGATATTGATACTAACTCAAACATGAAGACTTTGATTAATCTCACATTCCATAACACATTTTACATGGTCGTGTATATTATCCTCCATGTACTCAGAGCAGACCTACCATTCAGGAGAACCTTGTAGTCGTGGTCCTCCCACTTCGTCGTGGCGTGGATATCGACGGAGGTGGGCATGAGGGAGAGGTCGACCGCTGAGGACATCTCGTGGTAGCCAGGGATAGTGGTGAAGATCTGGCCGAACACCGAGTATCGCAGGTCGTCTAGATGGCTGTCATCCTTGCCTTCGAAAGTGATCTCCAGCCGGTCAGTGTCCCACTACAGGAGGTTAGGTTCGTTATAACCAAGCGATGAACCAGAGACAGTTTACAACATTAAACAGATACGTATCACTGTCTGACAGACTATGTTAACAGTATATAAGGACAGGGTGCAGAGAGAGACTAGTGCCTACCGTTTAGATTAAATGATATTCCTACATGACCAAAACGGGGCCATGGCTCCAATCTTTAAATGGTACGGAATGAGATATTAGAGGCATTACTGGTGATTATGAAAGGGAATTACATCAATATGTTTTTAAGGGGAATATAGTGATTAAGGCTCACCAAAAAAGGTGTGGAACTCAATGTCGAAGGTCATATTATTGTGGAATGGGAAATCTCACTTGACCCTGAAAAACTGACATTTGTGGAAGCAATGAATACCAGGAGAATGGTATGTGATTCTCCAGCTGATGGAAAAATGATATGTAGAACGACCTCATAACTATATAAGAAAAGAAAAATAGCCTCTAGGGAGTTTATAATCGAAAGATAGATCGAAATTTCCTCGGAAAAATCTTACGAACAATTTCAGTCGTTTCAAACACACACACACAGCACATGAGCATCTTCTGTCCACACCATATGAGTAGTTTCAGTATGCAGCCCATGAGCACCCACAGCACTGTACACAGCACATAAACAGTTACTGTCTGCAGAACATGAGCACTTACTGTGCCACAGGTGATTACCTGTATGTAGAAGTTTGTGTCAAGAATGTTCGGTTTCTTCTCCAGTTTGGCTCCAGTGCTGGCGCTGACTAGACCCTCGAAGGACGAACTCACGTCCAGTTTGGTCTCTATCCTGAAGATGGCGTCATCGATCTGCTTCTGCGCCAGGAAGTGCAAGTCGATGAACTCACCGTCGTGCCACCTGGACCTTAGGGTGCTCTCTATGTGGTCGTTGTTACGAGAGTACCTGCGAATGACCACACGTATGTCCTTAAACGATCAGACGTATGGGCGGGTCATTTTGAGAGTTGTAAGACATAAATATAAATATATATAGTAACTGTAATGATCCTGAAAATCCCGTGTTAGCTCCAGTCCATCACTTACTTCACCTCCAGGTAGTTCTTCTTCCACTGTGTGAACGGCGTCGCGATGTCGAATTTGCCGTACAGTTCGGCGGTGTCACCTCGCCTGAGGCGCATCGTCATATTGGCTGTGACCTCCTGCACGACACGTCTGGCGTCCGTCCAGCTCAAGCTGCCCTCGTTCTTATGCTCCCAGATCAGGTCTCGGTCCACGTACTCCACTGTGAATCAGTGAGGTTAGTTTTAACCCAGCAACTCTTTTGCTCAGGTCTTCTATATCTACTCTCATGGTTCACAGCAATGACGGAAAAAAATATCATCAGTGTGTTCGTTATGCAGAAAAAGACAGCTAATCCTAATAATGTATGAGAAATATGGATTATTTTTCCCGTTCACAATAATAGATTGAATTATTCCATGCAAGGATAATCGCAAGAGGAAAATAACTGGACCCGTGATATAAGTCACCAACTTTAAGAATAGCTTTCAACATGAACGAGAGAACAGATGCAGACATATACTTGTAATGCTGGGGCTTAATGAGAAAAAAGATGGCATTGCTGTTTACCAAAAAGTTCCTTCTGTTTGGTAGATAAATGAGAGTGTGTAACAGTCAAGAAGGCGTGATGCCATCAGCAGCAATAAGTGTGTTCTAAGAAAGAAATCTGTGGCATGGTATAGTGGCAGTGTGAGGAGTAGGGGATATCAAAGACCTGGTATTACGAAGAGGAAGTTGGACTATTGTGATGTCGAAAACATGAGGAGGGATAACGTGTGGAGAAGATTACAAGAATATGTCTTAGTGAAGTGATGGGGGCACACCATATACAGAATAATCTTTGGGGCACAATGAATGGAGAGAGTGAAGGCGAACACGTGCAAGGTGAGTCTCGAAAAGCAATTATGGTTAAGTACAAATGTGCGGAATTCGTGGAAGAATTGCTCGGCTCTACAATAGAGAGCCTATAGCATATTGAAACGCGAGAATTGATCTGTATTTGCGGAGAAAGATTACGTCTAAATTTTTTATTATTGGACAGTTAATCTTAGTTAAGTGATTGATTATATTCTAAATATAGTAGCATGAGAATGTACCTGTCTAGCCAGATCAGGGTTGATGATAGATAGCTTATAACACAGATATCACATTAATCTATAATCAATCTCTTATTACGAATTGATATTTTGCTACGAATCTTAGATATGCCATTCCTCGTTATGTACTGATAATATCAATCTCGATTACTCAGATTACTATTTAGACCCTTTCTGTGCATTAACCTTCCTACATATCTTGTGGTGTACAACCATAGTGGTGATGAAAGAGAAGAGCCTGTGTATTCTGTCACTACTGTGGTAATACAGCAACAGCGTCTCTGGTCGTCTGTACAGCCACCAGGAGTATAAAGTCAGTAGTGCTTACAGCGTTTGTGTGTCCTCCAGTTCGCCCGGTATCGTTGGCCGAGGAAGAAGAGGAGGCCGTCTACTGTGAAGGTCGACTCCCTGTCGCTAGGCGTCTCGTACATGAACTCTAAGTCCATTTTTTGATTTGGGTCCCTGCCAGGAAGAGGACTAATTTGTAATTCACATTTCCAAATAATTATTACGTGTTAGACAATGAAAGTGTACCGTGTTGAACATATATTTTGAGTAACTCAATAACTGGACTCTCGTGGTGTAGCGGTTAGCGTTCCTGACCATGATGCATTCGCGAACCGCCCAGGGTCGAGTGCATTGGTTCGAATCCTGAATGGCCCATAAATGCGTCACGGTCAAGAACGCTAACTTCTACACCACGCAAGTTGTCCGTGCCGCTTCCCCTAACATAAAAAAACTGGTAAACCAGAATACCATCAGATGTTACTTGGTTATATAAAGCATTCGACCACATTAAACGTAGAGAATCAGAATCAACTCATGTTATGGGATGATCGAATCGTACGTGGACCCTGGACTGGCACACAGACAGGACACGACGCTTGTTAGTAAATCTGGAAACGTCCGACTGGTTTCACGTGACAAGTGGAGTGTCACAGACGGAGTCCTGGGTGAACGGCATCCCAAACAAGACTGCCGAAACTAAGGCTGAGGGACTGGCAAACATAGCCAATGAAAGGCGTTGTAGAGTCATGTAGTACCTCCTTGTCTTAATGCAGTGTTTACTTCCCCTTCTTGTCTTAATGCAGAGTCCAGTTAAGCTTCTTGTCTTCATGCAGATTGGACTTACCTCTTTATTTTAATGGATAATCAAGTAGCCTCCTTTTCTTAATGGACAAAATAAACCAGCCTATGCTGTGTAGGGTAAAGATTAACAACAGAGGCGGAGCTCTGACTCCCACGAGACACACTGACCTGTTGGCGTTCCACTTGAGGAGAGCCTGCAGCCCTCGCTGTCTGGGCTGGAGGACGTCCATCTTCACACTCATGTGGATGTCTCGGTACCTGTCGGGAATATGAGGAAAAGTGTGAGAGAGAGAGAGAGAGAGAGAGAGAGAGAGAGAGAGAGAGAGAGAGAGAGAGAGGTGCCATAACTTCCTAATCACTTCTTAAACTATACTTATGATCTCCGACGGGGATTAAGTGTCTATTAAGCAACAAGCTGATTCTGACTTGAGTGATCTATGATCACCAGATATAAAGACGAATCCTAAGATTTTCGTCGTAAGCAGATACTTAATGAAGAGAACACTAGAGAATCATACAATACATATTTGCAGTATAGAATATATACATGAACTTATCATAACTAAACATACAGAGGTTATAGCATCCAAAGTTAGGGTCGATTATAGTTAGCTACCTTTGCGCAGGGTACGATCCTATATATCAATCTGAATTACGTTCGATGAATCTATCAAGCTTAACTCAACTTAGTTAATAAGCGTCGAGCCTGCACACCGCGCAGGAGCAATGAAGCAATGGACTCACTGTGTAACTGGAAGATGCTGGATGAGACTGTGCTCATCTCTGTCCACTGATGATGATCACAGACACGCTCGAGGTGACGGATCACCAAGACTGCCACACCCTCGCCCATCCCACACGTACCTGTCAAGATGGATGTCGTTCGTGACAGTGATGACGGTCCCGACGCTGACGGCGGTGTTGACGCTGTACAGCTGGTTGGGCAGGTGCAGCTCAAGGTTGATGGTGTGGCCTAGTGCCTGCAGGTCGTCCTCAACGTGTTCGTAGGCTGCTCGACCTCTGTACTTCTGGCCCGAGTTTGTCAGCACCTGAGGGAAACACTCGAGTTGGTCAGGTGACGATGAAGATGGCCGGAATGTACGTAGCAAGTGTCGTGTCGTATGACATCACTACTTAACCTTACTATCCTTCAACATGTACGTTTTCTATAATGATTTTCTTTACGTACGTTTCTCCTCCATCCCCAGGGATAACTAACTACAATGACGGTAATCAGGTTAGGAATCCCAAAACAAAAACAGATTAGGAACTTATATAAAACAACGACTTTTGGAATCTTCTCCACAATACCTACGAGCCGTGAAGGATTAGCAATATCTAGTAATGCAAACCTGGTACTTCCATCTTACCCCTACCGACCCATAGGCTATGGAGCAAACATTTAAAATTTCCAAAGGAGAGCGACGGTTCTCTCCCAACATCTATAGACTTAAACGTCTTTTTACGATTAAAATGATCGGATATAGTGGACAAGACTTGCCTTAAAGGTCTGAATACACCAACACATATGTAGAATATATGTATCAAATACTTTGATGAATATAATCATAAGGAACTACGGTTGTGAGTGCACTGTGACAGGCCCATACAAACCACGTACATGAGTGTCCAGACTCATTTCACGGTCGTTGGCATGGAAGGTCGCGTTGATCCTGGTGAGGCCGTAGGAGGGAAGGCGGACGTCCAGCAGCAGATTATGGAGTTCCTCAAGTCGGGAGGACAGTTCACGATAAGTCCCACTCACCTCTACTCGCCAGTCAGTGCCCGACCTGGCCTCACCCTCAAACTGGTAGGGATAGATCGTCAAAGTTACTCTCCAATGGTTTGATAATTCAGGCAACATAGCTCTGCCCGACGTATGCCTGTGTCATCTCCGTTGTACTACCTGCACTCAGTAATGCTAACATTTATGTACAGTAAGCATAGGATCTAAGAGATATTCAGCTAAACTTTATTATAAGTTTTGAAACTGGATGGACCATCATTAATCACTGCAATGAAGTTGCTAATAATAGCATAATGTATCGTGGCAAAAAACATGAGGATTATATTCAGTCTAATTCTACAAAACCAAGAAGTACCAAGTCTGATGTTAAAGCATATTTCTAAAGGTACTTGTTCAGGTTTTCTGTTTGCAAGCACTGTATATAGTGCATACACTGGTAATTCAAAGCACTGTATATATAATGCATTATACTGGTAATTCAGAGACGTGATCACTTTCTATTTCTCCCGCCGTTCTAACCTTGTACGTCTTTCCTCTCTTCTCCTGCACTTCACCCTTCACCTGCCAGTCTACCCCGTCCGTCACCTTGAGGAACCAGTCTCCCTGGGTGTTCAAGAACCCTACAGGCTCCGTCTTCACGTGCAAGCGGGACGCTACCTGATGATCTGCAGGGGAAAGTTCATTGAGAATGTGACCGTTGGATCACATCAGGGACATCAGTTTCTTTTTCTTTTTTTGTGACAAATTGGTGGCAACTGCTTCAATGAAAACGATTGGAATAACTATTACTTTTTTCTTCGTGAACGCATGACTATGATATGACCTGCTGTTTCAAAGAGCTTTCTTTTGCTGAGGTGTGGGAGTGGACGTCTGAGAAGGAATGTTCTCACCTGTGGCGTACTGGACGAGGAAGCCAGTGTTGAGGACGTAGTCGTCATGGTACCAGTCTCCACCAACTTTCAAGTCGACGTTATTCCTCCGGTGCTGAGGCAGGACGGAGGAGAAGGAGGAGGAGGAGGTAAGGGGAGGTCGGTTATGGATCATCACACATGATACGAAGACATGATGCCTATTGCAATGTGGCGGAAATGGTAGGTGTGGGGAGCAGATATAAAGATATACAAATAAATTCACACAGCAACAGGCCACTGAGTCCTAACGGGGCTGTTTGTGATAGTAGAGGAGAACAGACTGAGTGACTAGATATGGAATAAAATGACAGTAGTGAGAGCTCTTTTGTTAAAGATTTTGCTCTTGAGTGATGTTTTGATTCACATACTCTGTAACTGGGTGAAAAATTTATTACCATATGATGATATATTACATTTCATTGGACTTAGAAATGATATTTCTGGGTTTCATACTCGTGACGGAAGACGAAAGAAATCACTGCAACAAAAAGTGAAATATCATACGAATTTGAAATTCAAGAGACATGATTGAATAATGTAAAACTAACCATCGAATCTTCTATTACAGTACGTCATTAATATTCTTCAAAGCATCATCTCCCATCCTTAAAAAACAAACATTCATAACTAAAATCAAACACAACGTATTGAGAAAAAAACCAACATTACGTAATGGTAATATACAATAACAATACCTTGACACTGAGGGTCGAGTTCAACGTTGTCCTGAGTTCGTCCAGGTTGATAGTATAAGCGTGGAAGATGTCCACTCGATGATCAGGGTTCTCAAAGTTCTCTCCCAGGTTAACTTGCAGGTCATTTTCCACAGACCCATAGTAACGCTAGAGAAGATAAGATGAAGAAGAAAATCATACTGATGCATTCATCAACAGCGAATCATGTTTACAACACCATTGGATATTTAGTGAGCTTGGAGATCACATTCAGTTAAGCTTTCATACATTGGAAGCTTAAGCTGCTGCAGATATAGGAAATACCTCTGGTAACAAGTCTTTCATTTCTCCCGAGTGTCAAAATTAGATTTCGTCGTCCAGGACGCTAGCTAGGTCTTGTTAAGACCACATCTTAAACACGAGGATCTGTTGCTAATGAAACATTTTGAAGTGTTGCGTCAGATGTAGTTAGTCAGTCTCTCGTTACATTTCTTTTTATGACTGTGGGAAATATTTTGCCGCGCTTTATAGATGAAGTTTTAGACACTAGCATTAATGACTTTTCCAAATCTTTCATTATCTGAGGAGTGTGTGTGTGTGTGTGTGTGTGTGTGTGTGTGTGTGTGTATGATCGGTACAACTTGCAAACGTTTCACATATTGATGTAGTGCAATGGGCGGTTGAAGAATGAATAAAGGATATAATCGTTCTTTGAGATTTTCTTTTTCTTTTTAACACAATTTGTAGTTGTTCTGTGGGAAGCAGGTTTAAGGAAGTTGATGCATAAGACCAAGTGAATAGTGCGAACTGTATCTCTAAAGCACAGGTATTTACTACGCGGCCCGCGGGTGCCGCATGCGGCTCCTAATTGTGTCTCCTGCGGCTCGAGAAAGAAAACGATAAGACAATGAATAAGAGAGACTGTAAGTAATAATCACATGAATAGTAAGATAATACTTTGATGATTGATAAGCGGCATGTCGAGTGTACAGATTTAGTATAGTTTTCACATGTACTAAGATATCTTTTGTACAACAATTCTACATGTGTATCTTTTCACAAAGCTTTACCGAAAGATCGAAATTTTTCATTTCCCTACTTTGCCCTTACTGTATTTTTCCTAGCGAGCTCCACTGGTCTAAATTAATTTATCAGCAGATGTAGCACAACAAACGATCTGCCACACCAAGCAATGTAAACATCCATTAGAGAATTAATTAACACGTTGTGTAAATGTAATGAAACACTTTGCTAGATTCTGCTTATAGTAGTAATGCTATGATAACATATCACAGAATTAAAAAGGACTGAGCTGCATAGATATACATTTGATTCCATGATAGAATCACTTTGAAGTTTATCATTATATGTTGTTTGTGACGGATTTGTAAGTGAACTTGGATCAGCGGGAAAAAAATCATTTTTATGCTTTTAATCAGATTCTTTATAGAAACGAGAACCCAAAACCTTAAGAAATTGTTTAAGTATATATATGAATGGTAAGAAAAAAGAATCGTTCTCATGAGAATTAATCAGTGAATGTATCATTCTGTGGAAGCGTGAGAGTTACAATTTCACATCACAACGGACTATTGCAGCCTCGTTCACTCGCCTATGAAACGTACGAAATCTCTCAAAATCAGGTAAATGTAATCCAATCCCCTCACGTTACAAACCCCGACCCTTTCATGATAATCATAACATTACGGGTTTCGTCGCCCTTACTATCACTTCATCCTACACCATCAGTGCCACTCACCCAATGGATTCATGCCACATTAAACATGAGCCAGCTTATCCTCACCTTAACATACGACAGCTTTCTACCCTAACTATATAGAAAGTATAAAACTCATCCCATTTATCTTACAAATCCAGACTCAGTGGATTTATTCTCAAGCCACCCCAGAGAGCCTCCTCCTAACCCCTCCTGAAGAAACTGACTCAACTCATGCATGAGAACCTGCTCTAATCCACAGTATAAAAACCAGTCTTGCTTAACCTAGAATACACAATTCAACTTACCCTGGGGATAACTATTTCTTTCACATCTTTCATAACTAATCCTAAATCTTCCAAAGAGACCCATCATAACTTGCTCTGTCCTGCCTTGCAATATGAAACACATCCCACCTAATTTCATAGAGCACTTCCTGAAGTGTTCTCCCCAGCTAAGACGACCCTCTCGAATTAATCTCACAAGTGCTCGTCACAAGTTACCATGGAGATCCTATGAGATCCTACCCTCCTCTTCCTGAAGATGAAGGCAAGATTTTCTTTGCTTACTGTGAGAACCTATTTTTCCCCACTCTAGAGATCCTCATTCCATCTTGCCTGAGAAACCTTCCAAGTCACCTTAGAGAACCTATCTAAACAAGCACTTCCCTATACATCTTACAGGATCGGTCTCACTTCCTCTTGTAACTGCTCCTATATCACTCATCTTTACCTGTATGAATAAAACCTCCTTTACTCCCTTATCTGTCCTCGTCTACCAAAAGAAGTCCGTATCCATCTCATAAAACACGTCTCAACAACCCGTTTGTAAACCCCTCGATTCATCACC
>JAUUDZ010186620.1:953-18072 GCA_032361705.1 Panulirus versicolor | reverse complement strand
ATGTATCCTGGAGGGTTAGGGGAAACATGATCACGGTAGGTCTGTAACCTGGAAGGTGAGGGATACTTGGTTATTGTAGGTTTGTATCATGGTTGGTTGATACCAAGTTTGAGTTTATCCTTGAGGGTGAGGGGATGCATGGTCGTGGTAGGTCTGTCACATGGTTGGTTGATACCAAGTGTAAGTTTATCCTGGAGGGTGAGGGATACATGGTCAAGGTAGGTCTGGATCATGGTTGGTTGATACAAAGTGTGAGTGTATCCTAGAGGGTGAGGGATACATGGTCATGGTAGGTCTGTATTCTTGAGGGTGAGGGATACATGGTCATGGTAAGTCTGTATCATAGTTGATTGATACCAAGTGTGAGTGTATCGTAGAGGGTGAAGGATAGATGGTCTTGGTGGGTCTGTATCCTGGAGGGTGAGGGATACATGGTCATGGTAGATGTGTATCATGGAGGGTGAGGGATACATGTTTATAATAGGTCTGTAACCTGGAGGGTTATGGATACATGATCATGGTAAGTCTGTATCCAGGAAGGTAGGGAATACATGGTCATGGTAGGACTGTATCATATTTGGTTGATACGATGTGTGAGTGTATCGTGGAGGATGAGGGATAGATGGTCATGGTGGGTCTGTATCCTGGAGGGTGAGGGATATTTTCCATGGTAGGTCTGTATCATGGAGGGTGAGGGATATGTGTTTATGATAGGTCTATAACCTGGAAGGTTATGGGTACATGGTCATAGTAAGTCTGTATCCAGGAGGGTGAAGGATACATGGTCATGGTAGGTCTGTATTATGGTTGAATGATGCCATATTTGAGTGTACCCTGGAGGGTGTATGATAACTGGTCATGGTAGATTAGCATTATGGAGGGTTAGAGACACATGGTCATGTTTAGTCTGTAACCTTGAGGGTAAGGGATATATGGTTATGGTAGGTCTGTATCATGGTTGGATGATACCAAGTTTGAGTGTATCCTGGAGGCTGAGTGATTCATGGTCATGATAGGTCTGTATCATGGTTAGTTGATACCAAATGTGATTATCCTGAAGGGTTAGGGATATTTGGTCATGGTAGGTCTGTATCCTAGAGGGTAAGAGATACATGGTCATGGTAGGTCTGTGTCATCTAGGGTTAGGGATACTTGGTCATGGCATTTTTCTATCTTGGAGGGTTAAGGATATATGGTCATGGTAGGTCTGTATGTTGGAGGGTGAGGGATACATGGTCATGGGAGGTCTGTGCCATGGTTGTCATGGTGTGATTGTCTCCTGGAAGGTGAGGGTTATATGTTCATGGTAAATCTGTATTATGGAGGGTTAGAGACACATGGTCATGGTATGTGTAGATCCTAGAGGGTGAGGGATACATGGTCATCGTAGGTCTGTATCATGGTTGTCTGATACCAAGTATAAGTCTATACTGGAGGGTGAAGGATACATGGCTATGGTAGGTTTCTATAATGGTTGGTTGAATGTCAAGTTTGGGTGTATCCTAGAGGGTGAAGGATACATGGTCATGGTAGGTCTGTATAATGGTTGGTCGACACCAAGTATGAGTGTATCCTAAAGGGTGAGGTATACATGGTCATGATAGGTCTGATATCATGGTTGGTTGTTACCAAGCGTGATTGTATCCTTGAAGGTAAGGGATACATGGTCATGGAAGGTCTTTACCATGGTTTGTTGATATTAATTGTGAGTGTATCCTGGATGGTAAGGGATACATGATCATAGTAGGTCTCTCTCAGGGGTGGTTGATACCAAGTGTGAGTATATCCTGGAGGATGAGGGATACATAGTCATGATAGGTCTGTATCATGGAGGGTGAGGGATATGTGGTCATGGTAGATCTGCATCATGGAGGGTTATGGACGCATGTTCATGGTAGGTCTGTATCCTTGAGGGTGAGGGAGTCATGGTCATGGTAGGTCTGTCTTGTGGTTAGTTTATACAGTTTGAGTGTATCCTGGAGTCTGAGGGATACATGGTCAAGGTAAGTCTGTATCCTGGAGGGTGAGGGATACAAGGTCATTGTAAGTCTGTATCCTAGAAGGCGAGGGATACATGATCAAGGTATGTCTCTATCATGGTTGGTTGATACAAAGTGAGTGTGTCCTGGAGGATGAGGGATACACGGTCATGGTAGGTCTGTATCCTGGAGGGTGAGGGATACATGGTCAAGGTAGGTCTCTATCTTGGTTGGCTAATACCAAGTGTGAGTGTATACTGGAGGGTTACAGGGTCATAGTAGGTCTGTATCATGGCTGGCTGATATCAAGTGTGAGTGTACCTGGAGGGTTAGGATATATGGTCATGGTAGGTCTGTATCATGGTTGGTTGATCCCAGGTGTTAGTGTATCCTGGAGGGTGAGTGATACATGGTCATGGTAGGTCTGTATCATGGTTAGATGATACCAAGTGTGAGTGTATCCTGGAGGGTGAGGGATTCATGGTCATGGTATGTCTGTATCCTGGAGGGTGAGGGATACATTATCATGGCATATCTCTATCATAGTAGGTGAGGGATATATGGTCATGCTAGGTCTGTATCTTGGAGGGTTAAAGATACTTGGTTATGCTAGGTCTGTATCCTGGAGGGTTAAAGATACTTGGTCATGGCAGGACTGTATCCTGGAGTGTGAGGTATATATTGTCATGGTAGTTCTTTAATATGGTTGGTTGATACCAAAAGTGAGCGTATCCTGGAGGGTGAGGGATACATGTTTATGGTAGATCTGTATCATGGAGAATCAGGGATACATGATCATTGTAGGTCTGTATCTTTGAGAGATTGGGATATATTTTATGATAGGTCCTTATCCTGTAGGTTGAGGGATACATGGTCATGGTAGGTCTGTATCATGGTTGGTTGATACCAAGTGTGAGTGTATCCTGGATGGTGAGGGATACATGGTTTTGGTAGGTCTGTATCATGGAGGGTCATGGTCAGGTCATGGTATATCTGTATCCTTGAGGGTGAGGGATACATGGTCATGGTAGGTTTGTATAATAGTTAGTTGATACCAAGTGTGAGTGTATCCTGGAGGGTGAGGGATGCATGGTCATGATAGGTTGGTATCTTGGTTTGTTGACACCAAGTGTAAGTGTATCCTGAAGGGTGAAGGACATATGGTCATGGTAAGTCTGGATCATGGTTGGTTGATATCACGTGTGAGTGTATCCTAGAGGGTGAATGATACCTCGTCATGGTACGTCTGTATAATGGTTGGTGATACCATGTGTGAGTGTATCCTGGAGGGTGAAGGATACATGGGCATGGTAGGTCTGTATCATGGATGGTTGATACCAAGTGTGAGTGTGTCCTGGAGGCTGAGGGATACATGGTCATGGTAGGACTTTATCCTGGAGGGTGAGGGATATATGGTCATGTTAATTCTTTGTCATGGTTGGTTGATATCAAGTCTGAGTTCATCTCACAGGGTGAGGGATACATTGTCATGGTAGGTCTGTATTAAGGCTGGTTGATACCAAGTGAAAATGTATCCTGAAGGGTGAGGGATACATGGTCATGGTTAGTCTTTATCCTTAAGAGTGAGGGATACATGGTCTTAGTATGTCTCTATCACGGTTGATACAAAGTGTGAACCTATCGTGGAGGATGATGGATACATAGTCATAGTGGGTCTGTATCCTTTGATCGATACCAAATATGAGTGTATCCTGGAGGATGAGAGATAACTGGTCATAGTAGGTTTGCATCTTGAGGGTTAGGGACACATGTTCATGGTAGGTCTGTATCCTTGAGGGTGAGGGATACCTGTTCATGGTAGGGTGAAGGATACATGGTCATGGTAGGTTTGTATCATGGTTCGTTGATACCAAGTGTGAGTGTATCCTGGAGTTTGAGGGATACATGGTCATGGCAGATCTTTATAATGGAGGGTGAGGGATACATTGTCATGTGAGGTCTGTATCATGGTTGGTTGATATCAAGTCTGAGTGTATCTCGGAGGGTGAGGGATACATTGTCATGTTAGGTCTGTATTATGGTTGGTTGATACCAAGTGTGAGTGTATCCTGAAGGGTGAGGGATACATGGTCATGGTAGGTCTGTATCCCGCTGGGTGAGGGATACATGGTCATGGTAAGTCTGTATCTTGGACGATGAGAGATACATGGTCATGGTAGGTCTGTATCATGGTTGGATGAAACCAAGTGTGAGTGTATCCTAGAAGGTGAGGGATACATGGTCATGGTAGGTGTGTATCCTGTAAGGTGAGGGATACATGGTCACGGTACGTCTACATTCTAGGAGGTGACGGATATATGGTCAAAGTCGGTCTCTATTATTGGTGGTTGATACCATGTGTGAGTTTATCCTGGACGGTGAGGGATACATGGTCATATGAGGTCTGCATCATGGTTGGTTGATATCAAGTGTGGGTGCATCCTGGAGAGTGAGAATTTTATGGTCATGGCAGGTCTCTATCATGTTTGGTTGATACCAAATGTGAGTTTATCCTGGAGGGAGAGGGTTACATGGTCATGGTAGATGTGTATCATGGTTGGTTTATATCAAGTGTGACTGTATCTTGGAGGGTGAGAGAGATACATGGTCATGGTAGGTCTGTATCATGGTTGGTTGATCCCAAGTGTGAGTGTATCCAAGAGGGTGAGTGATACATGGTCATGATATCTCTATATCATTGTTGGTTGAAACCAATTGTGAGTGCATCCTGGAGGTTGAAGGATTCATGAGCTTGGTAGGTCTCTATCATTGTTGTTTGATCCCAAGTGTGAGTGTATCCTGGAGGGTGAGTGATACATTGTCATGGTATGTTTATATCATGGTTGGTTGATACCAAGTGTGAGAGCATCCTGGAAGGTTAGGGATACTTGGTCATGGTAGGTCTGTATCCTGGAGGGTGAGGGATTCATGGTCATTTTAGGTCTGTAATATGGTTGGTTTATACCAGGTGTGAGCTTATCCTGGACGGTGAGGCATAACTGGTCATGGTAGGTCTACATCATGGATTGTTAGGGACACATGGTCCAGGTTGGCCTGTATCCATAAGAGTGAAGGACACATTTCCATGGCAGGTCTGTGTCATGATTGTTTGATACCAAGTTTGAGTGTATCCTGGAGGGTAAGGGATACATAGTCATGGTAGGTCTCTATGCTGGAGGGTGAAGGATACATGTTCATGGCAGGTCCGTATCATGGAGGGTGAGGAATATGTGGTCATGGCATGTCTGTATACTAGAGGGTGAGGGATACATGATCATGGCAGGTCTATATCCTAGAGGGTGAGGGATGCATTGTCATGGTATATCTGTATCATGATTGGTTCATACCAAGTGTGAGTGTATCTTGGAGGGTGAGGGCTACATGGTCATGGAAGGTCTGTGTCCTTTAGGGTGAAGTATTCATGGTCAAGGTAGGTCTGTATCCTGGAAGGTGAGTGATACATGGTCATGGTAGGTCTGTATCATGGTTGCTTGATACCAAATTTGAGTGTAAACTGGAGATTGAGGGATACAAGGTAATGGTAGGCCTGTATCCTGGTGGGTAAGGGATACTTGGTCGTGGTAGGTGTGTACCATGGTTGGTTGATATCAAGTATGGGTGTATCCTGTAGGGTGAAGGGTTACATGGTGATGGTAGATCTGTATCAGGGTTGGTTGATACAGAGTGTGAGTGTATCCTGGAGAGTAAGGGATACATAGTCATGATAGTTCTGTATGCTGGAAGGTGAGGGATACATGGTCATGGTAGGTCTGTATCCTGGACGGTGAGGAATATGTAGTTATAGTATGTCTATCCTGGAGGGTTAGGGATACACGGTCATGGTAAGTCTGTATCCGGAACTTGAGGGATACATGATCTCTGTAGGTCTGTCTCATGGGTGGTTGATTCCAAGGGTGAGTGTATCCCGGAGGGTAAGGGACACATGGTCATGATAGGTCTGTATCATGGAGGGTTACGGACACATGGTCATGGGAGGTCTGTATATTTGACTTTGAGGGATATATAGTCATGGTAGGCCTTTATCATGGTTGGTTGATACCAAATGTGAGGGTATCCTGGAGGGTGAGGGATATGTGGAATTGGTCGGTCTGTATCATGGTTGGTTGATACCAAATGTGAGTGTATCATGAAGGGTGAGGGA
Source organism: Panulirus versicolor (assembly GCA_032361705.1). Taxonomy (NCBI): domain Eukaryota; kingdom Metazoa; phylum Arthropoda; class Malacostraca; order Decapoda; family Palinuridae; genus Panulirus; species Panulirus versicolor. Next base: position 11,931 of record JAUUDZ010186620.1, on the reverse strand, counting down.
TACATGGTCATGGTAGGTCTGTATCCTTCAGGGTTAGAGATACATGGTCTTGGTAGGTCTATATCCTGTAAGGTTATGTATACATTGTCATGACAGGTCTATACCCTGGAGGGTGACGGATACATGGTCATGGTAAGTCTGTATCATGGAGGGTTAGGGATATGTGGTCATGGTAGGTCTCTATCCTGGAGGATTAGGGATCCATGCTCATGGGAGGTCTGTATCCTGTAGGGTGAAGGATACATGGTCTTGGTAGGTACATACCAAGTGAGTCTATTTGGAGGGTGAGCGATACATGGTCATGCTACGTCTGTATCATGGAGTTTTAGGGACATCCTTGATGGTGAGGGATACATGGTCATGGGAGGTTTGTATCATCGATGGTTGATACCAAGTGTGAGTGTATCTTGGAGGGTGAGGGATATATGGTCATGGTATGTCTGTATCATGGTTGGTTGATGCCAAGTGTGAGTGTATCCTGGAGGGTGAGGGATACATCGACATTGTAGATCTGTAACATGGTCGGTTGATACAAAGTGTGAGTATATCATGGAGGGAGGAATATTTGGTAATGGTAGGTCTGTATCCTGGAGGGTGAGGGATACACGATCATGGCAGGCCTGTATCCTAGAGGGTGAATGATACATATTCATGGTAGCTTTCTATCATGGTTGGTTGATACCAAGTGCGAGTGTATCTTAGAGGCTGAGGGATACATGGTCATGCAAGATCTGTGTCCCTTAGGCTGAGGGATTCATGTTCATGGTAGGTCTCTATCCTGGATGGTGAGTGATACATGGTCATGGTAGGTCTGTGTTATGGTTGCTTGGTAACAAGTGTGTGTATCCTGGAGGTTGACGGATACATGGTCATGGTAGGTCTGTATCGTGGAGGATGAGGGATACATGATCATAGGAGGTCTGTATGATGGTTGTTTGATAGCAACTCTGAGTGTATTCTGGAGGGTGAGGGATATATGGTCATGGTAGGTCTGTCTCATGGTTGGTTTATATCAAGTGTGACTGTATCCTGGAGGGTGAAGGATACATGGTCATGGTAGGTTTGTATCATGGTTGGTTGATACCAAGTGTGACTGTATCCTGGAGGATGAGGGATACATGGTCATTGTAGGTTTGTATCTTGGAGGGTGAGGGATACATGGTCAAGGTTGGTCTGTGTCCTGGAGGGTGAGGGTACATGGTCATGATAGGTCTGTATCATGGTTAGTTGATACCAAATGTGAGTGTATCGTGGACGGTGAGGGATTCATGGTCATGGTGGGTTTGTATCCTGAAAGATGAGGGATACATATTCATGGTAGGTCTGTATCTTTTGCGGTGAGAGATACATGGTCATGGTAGGTCTGCATCATGGTTGGTTGATATCAAATGTGAGTGAATCCTAGAGGGTGAACGATACAGGGTTATGGGAGGTTTGTATCGTGATTGGTTGATACCAAGTGTGAGTGTATCCTGGAGGGTGGAGGATACATAGCCATGGTGGGTCTGTATCGTGGTAGGATTATACTAAGTGTGAGTGTATTCTAGAGGGTGAGGGATGTATGGTCATGGAAGGTGTGTATTATGAAGGGTGAAGGATACATGGTCATGGTAGGTGTGTTCATGGATGGTTGATACCAAGTTTGAGTGTATCCTCGAGAGTGAAGGATACATGGTCTTGGTAGGTCTACATCATGGTAGGATGATACCAAGTGTAAGTGTATCCTACAGCGTGAGGGATACATGGTCATGGTAGTTTTGTATCATGGTTGATTGAGATAAAGCTTGAGTGTATCCTGGAGTTTAAATGACAAATGGTCATGATAGGTCTGTCTCATAGTTGGTTGATACCATGTGTGAGTGTATCCTGGAGGGTGAAGGATACATTGTCATGGTAGGTCTGTATCATTGTTGGTTGATACGAAGTATGAGTGTATCCCTGGAGGGTGAGGGATACATGGTCACAGAAGGTCTGTATCCTTGAGAGTGAGGGATACATGGTGTGGAATTTCTGTATCATGGTGGAATGATACCAAGTGTGAGTATATCTAGTAGTTGAGGGATAAATTGCCATAGTAGGTCTGTATCATGGTTCGTTGAAACCAAGTGTGAGTGTACCCTGGAGGGTGAGGGATACATGGACAGGGTATATCTGTACCATGGTTGGTTGATAGAAAGTGTGTGTTCCATGGAGGGTGAGGAATATTTGGCCATGGTAGGTCTCTATCCCGAAGGGTGAGGGATAAAGGATCATGGTAGGTCTGTATCCTAGAGGGTGAGGGATATAGTATTATGGTAGATCTGTATCATGGTTGGTTGATACCAAGTGTGGGTGTATGTTGGAGGATGAGGGATACATGGTCATGGAAAGTCTGTGTCCTTTAGGGTGAGGGACTCACGATAATGGTAGGTCTGTATCCTGGAAGGTGAGTGATACATGTTCATGGTATGTCTGTATCGTGGTTGATTAATACCAAGTGTGAGAGTAAACTGGAGGTTGAAGGATACATGGTCATGGTAAGTCTGTAACCTGGAGGGTGAGGGATACCTGGTCATAGGAGGTCTATATCATGGTTGGTTGAAACCAACTATGAGTGTATCCTGAAAGGTGATGGTGAAGGTAGATCTGTATCATGGTTTGTTGATACCAAGTGCAAGTGTATCTTGGATGGTGAGGGATTCATGGTCATGGTGGCTCTGTATCATGGTTGGTTGATACCAAGTGTGAATGTATCCTAGTGGGTAAAGGACACGTATTCATGGTAGGTCTGTATCATGATTGGTTGATAACAAGTGTGAGTGTATCCTGGAAGGTGAGGGATACGTGGTCATGGTAGGTCTGTATTCCGGAGGGTGAGGGATACATGGTCATGGTAGGTCTGTATTCCGGAGGGTGAGGGATACATGGTCATGGTAGGTCTGTATCTTGGTTGGTTTAAGAAGAATGTGAGTGTATCCTGGAGGGTGAGGGATACATGGCCATGGTAGGTCTGTATCCTAAAGGGTGAGGGATACATAGTCATAGTAGGTTTGTATCATGGTTTGTTGATACCAAGTGAGAGTGTATCCTGGAGGGTGAGGGATACATGGTCATGATAGATCTGTATGATGGTTTGTTGATACCAAGTGTGAGTGTATCCTAGAGGATGAAGGATACTGGTCATGGTAGGTCTGTATCATGGTTGGTTGATACTAAGTGTGAGTGTATTCTGGAAGGTGAGGGATATATAGTCATGGTAGGTCTGTATTCTGGAGGATGAGGGATACATGGTCATGGTAGGTCTGTATCTTGGATGATTTGAGACAAGTGTGAGTATCCTGGAGGATGAGTGATACATGGTCATGGTAGGTCTGTATCCTGGAGGGTGAGGGATACATGGTCATGATTGATCTGTATGATGGTTTGTTGATACCAAGTGTGAATGTATTGTGGAGGGCGAGGGATACATGGTAATGGTGGGTTAGTATCTTGGAGGGTGAGGGACGCATGGTCAATGTAGGTCTTTATCATGGTTGCTTGATACCAAGTTTAAGTGTATCCTGCAGGGTGAGGGATACATGGTCATTGTAGGTCTGTATCCTAAAGGGTAAGGGATACATGGTCATAGTAGGTTTTTATCATGGTTGGTTGATGCCAAGTGAGAATGTATCCTGGAGGGTGAGAGATGCTTGGTCGTGGTAGGTCTGTATCTTGGAGTGTGAGGGATACATAGTTATGGTAGGTCTGTATCCTGGAGGGTGAGGTATACATGGTCATGGTAGGTCAGTAACATGGTTGGTTGATACCAAGAATGAGTTTATCGTAGAGGTTGAGGGATACATAGTCTTTATTGGTCTGTATCATGGTTGGTTGATACCAAGTGAAGTGCATCCTGGAGGATGAGTGATTAATGGCCATGGTAGGTCTGTATCATGGTCGGTTGATACCAAGTGTGAGTGTATCCTGGAAGGTGAGGGATACATGGTTAGGGTAGGTCTGTATCCTGGAGGATGAGGGATACACAGTTATGGTATGTCTATATCATCGTATGTGAAGGTAATTTGGTCAAGGTAGTTCTGTATCGTGGAGGAGTAGAGACACATGATCAAGGAAGGTCTTTATCCTGGGGGGTGAGGGTTACTCGGTCTCTGTAGGTCTGTATCATAAGTGGTTGATACTAAGGGTGAAGGAAACTCGCTTATGGTAGGTTTGTAACCTGGACGGTATGAAATACGTGGTCATGGTAGGTCTATATCATGGAGGTTGAGGGATATGTGGTCATAGTATGTCTTCATCATGGAGGGTTAGGGATACATGGTCATGGTAGGTCTGTATCCTGGAGGGTGAGGGATACATGTTCTCTGTAGATCTGTATTATGGGTGGTTGATACTAAGTGTGAGTTATCCTGGAGGGTAAGGGATACATGGTGATGGTAGGTCTGTGTCATGGAGGGTTACGGACACATGGTCATGGTAGGTCTGTATCCTTGAGTGTGAGGGATACATGGTCAAAGTAGGTTTGTTGATACCAAGTTTGAGGGTATCCTGAAGTGTGAGGGATATATGGTCTTGATAGGTCTGTATCATGGTTGGTTGATCCCTGGTGTAAATATATCCTGGAAGGTAAGGGATACATGGTCACGGTAGATCTGTATCATGGTTTGTTGCTACCAGGTGTGAGTGTATCCTGGAGGGTGCAGGATACATGGTCATGGTAGGTCTGTATCATGGTTGGATGATACGAAGTGAGAGTGTATCTTGGAAGGTGAGGAATACATGGTCATGGTATGTCTGTATCCTGGAGGGTGAAGGATATTTGGTCAGGTTAGGTCTGTATCATGGTTAGTTGATATGAAGTGTGAGTGTATCCTGGAATGTGAAGGATACATGGTCAGGGTAGGTCTTTATCATGGCCGGATGATACGAAGTGTGAATATATCATGGTGGGTGGAGGATAATTGGCCATGGTGGGTCTGTATCCTGGAAGGTGATTGATACATGGTCATGGTAGGTCAGAATCATTGTTGGATGATACCAAGTGTGAGTTTATCCAGGAGGGTGAGGGATAGATTTTTATAGTAGGTCTGTATCATGGTTGGTTGAAAGTGTAAATGTACCCTGGAGGGTGAGAAATATTTTGTCATAGTAGGTCTGTATCATGGAGGGTGAGAAATACATGATCATGGTAGGTCTGTGTCCTGGAGAGTGAGGGATACATGATCATGGTAGGTGTGTATCATGGTTGGTTGATACCAAGTGTGAGTGTGTCTTGGAGGGTGAGGGAAACATGTGTATGGAAGGTCTGTGTCCTTAGGGTGAGTTATTCATGGTCATGGTAAGTCTGTATCCTGGAAGGTAATTGATACATAGTCATGGTAGTTCTGTATCCTGGAAGGTGAGGGATACATTGTCATGGTAGGTCTCTATCATGGTTGCTTGATACCGTGTGATTGTTTCTGGAAGGTTAAGGGATACATGGTCATGGTAGGTCTGTATCCTGAATGGTGAGGGTTACAGAGTCATAGGATGTCTGTATCATGGTTAATTGATACCAAGTGTGAGTGTATCCTGTAGGGTGAAGAATATATGGCCATGGTAGGTCTGTGCCATGGTTGGTTGATACCTAGTGTGAGTGTTTCCTTGAGAGTGAGCGATATAAATTCATGGTAGGTCTGTATCCAGGAGGGTGAGGGATATATGATCATGGTAGGTCCGTAATTCTGAGGGTGAGGGATACATGGTCATGGTAGGTATGTATCTTGGTTGGTTGATATCAAGTGTAAGAGTGAGGTTTGTATTTACATGGTAGGTCTGTATCATGGTTGGTTGATACCAAGTGTGATTATATCCTGGAGGGTTTAGGAAATATGGTCATGGTAGGTCTGTATCATGGTTGTTTGATATGAAGTGTTAGTGTATCCTGGAGTGTGAAGGATACATGGTCTTGATAGGTCTTTATCATTGATGGTTGATACCAAGTGTGAATGTATCCTGGATGGTGAAGGATGCATAGTCAAGGAAGGTCTTTATCATAGTTGGTTGATATCAATTGTAGTGTATCCTGGAGGTTGAGTTATACATGGGCATGGTAGTTCTATATCCTGGAGGGTAAGGGATACCTGATCATGGTAGGTCTATATCAAGGTTGGATGATACCAAGTCTGAGTGTATTCAAGAGGGTGAGTTATACATGGTCATAGTAAGTCTGTATCATGGTTGGTTGATACCAAGTGTGAGTGTATCCTGGAGGGTGAGGGATACATGGACATGGCATGTCTATACCGTGGTTGGTTGATACAGTGAGTGTATCCTAGAGGGTGAGGAATATTTGGTCATGGTAGGTCTGTATCATGGAGGGTAAGGTATACATGATCATGGTATGTCTGTATCCTAGAGGGTGAGGGATGCATGGTCATGGAAGGTCTGTTTCCTTTAGGGTGAGGGATGCCTAGTCATGGTAGGTCTGTATCCTGGAGGGTCAAATATACATAGTCTCTGTACGTGTGTTTCATGGGTGGCTGATACCAAGTCTGAGTGTCTCCTGGAGGGTAAGGGATACATGGTGGTACATTCTGTACATGTGTTTCATGGGTGGCTGATACCAAGTCTGAGTGTCTCCTGGAGGGTAAGGGATACATGGTGGTACATTCTGTACGTGTGTTTCATGGGTGGCTGATACCAAGTCTGAGTGTCTTCTGGAGGGTAAGGGATACATGGTCGTAGTAGCTCTGTATAATGGAGGGTTAGGGACATTTGGTCATTGTAGGTCTGTATCCTTGAGGTCGAGGAATACATAGTCATGGTAGGTCTGTTTCATAGTTGGTTTATACCAAGTGTGAGGGTATCCTGGAGGGTGAGGGTTATATAGTCTTGGTAAGTTTGGATCATGGTTGGTTGATACCAAGTGTGATTGTATGCTGGATGTTGAGGGATACTTGGTCATGATAGGTCTGTATCATGGTTGAATGATATCAAGCATGAGTGTCTCCGGGAGGGTGAGGGACATATGCTCATTGTGGGTCTGGATCATGGTTGGTTGATACCAAGTGCGAGTGTATCCTGGAGAGTGAGGGATACATGGTCATGGTAGGTCTATATCAGTTGGTTGATATCAAGTGTGAGTGTATCCTGGAGGTTGAAGAATGTATTGTCATGGTAGGTCTGTATCATGGTTGGCTGATATCAAGTACGAGTTTATCCTGGAGGGTGAAGGATACATGGTCATCGTAGGTCTCTGTCATGGTTAGTTGATACCAATCGTGAGTGTATCCGGGAGGGTGAAGGATACATGGTCATGGTAGATCTGTATCATATTTTGTCGATATCAAGTGCTAGAGTATCCTGGAGGTGAGGGATACATGGTTCTGGTAGGTCTGTATCGTGTAGAGTGAGGGATATGTGGTCATAGTATATCTTTATCCTGGAGGGTGAGGATACTTGGTCATGGTAGGTCTGTGTCATGGTTGGTTGATATCAAGTGTGAGTGTATCCTGTAGGGTGAGGGATACATGGTCATGGTAGGTCTATATCAGTTGGTTGATACCAAGTGTGAGTGTATCCTGGAGTGTGAGGGATACATAGTCAGGGTAGGTTTGTTTGCTTGTGGGTGAGGGATACATGGTCATGGTAGGTCTGTATTATGTAGGGTGAGGGATATGTGGTCATAGTATATCTTCATCCTGGAGGGTTAGGGATACATGGTCATGCTAGGTCTGTATCCTGGAGGGTGAGGGCTACGTAGTCTCTGTAGGTCTGAATCATGGGTGGTTGATAACAAGTGTAAGTGTAATCTGGAGGGTAAGGGATACATGGTCATGGTAGGTCTGTATCATGGTGGGTAGCATGGTCATGGTAGGTCTGCATCCATGAGGGTGAGTGATACTTGGTCATGTTAGGTCTGTATCATGGATGGTTGACACCAACTGTGAGGGTATCCTGGAGGGTGAGGGATATATTGCCTTGGTAGGTCTGTATCTTGGTTGGTTGATACCAAGTTTGATTGTATCCTGGAGGTTGAGGGATATTTGGTCATGGTAGGTCTGTAACATGGTTGGATTATATCAAGTGTAAATGTATCCTGGAGGGTGAGGGGTATATGGTCATGGTAGGTCTGTATCATGGTTGGTTCACACCAAGTGTGAGTGTATCCTGGAGGGTGACTGATCCATGGTCATGGTAGTTCTGCATCACAGTTCGTTGATACCAAGTGTGAGTGTATCCTGTAGGGTGAAGGATATATTGTCATGGTAGGTCTGTATCATGGTTGGTTGATACCAAGTGTGAGTGTATCCTGGAGGGTGAAGGATACATTGTCAAGGTAGGGCAATATCACGATTGGATGATACCAAGTGTGAGTGTATCCTGGAGGATGAGGGATACATGCTCATGGTAGGTCTGTATCATGGTCTGTTGAAACGAAGTGTGAGTGTATCTTGAAAGATGAGATACATGGTCATGGTAAGTCTGTATCATGGTTGGTTGACACCAAGTGTGAGTGTATCCTGGAGGGTGAATGATATATGGTCATGGTAGTTCTGTATCATGGATGTTTCATATCACGTGTGAGTGTACCCTTGAGGGTGAAAGATTCATGGTCATGGTATGTCTGTATCATGGCTGGTTGATACCAAATATGAGTGTATCCTGGAGGGTGAGGGATACATGGTCACAATACGTCTGTATCTGGAGGATTAGTTAAACACGGTCATGGTAGAATTGTATCATGGATGGTTGATACCAAGTGTTAGTGTATCCTGGAGGGTGAGAGATACATTGTCATGGTAGGTATGTATTAAGGTTGGTTGATACAAAATGTGAGTGTATCCTAGAGAGTGAAGGACATATGGACATGGTCAGTCTGTATCATGGTAGGCTGATATCAAATGTGAGAGTAACCTGGAGGGTGAAGGTTGTATGGTCGTGTTAGGTCTGTCTCTTGGTTAGCTGATACCAAGTGTTAGTTTATCCTGGAGGGTTAAGGATGCATGGTCATCGTAGGCCTGTATCTTGGTTGGATGATACCAAGTGTGAGTGTATCCTGGATGGTAAGGGATACAATGTCATGGTAGGTCTGTATCCTGAAGGGTGAGAGATACATGGTCATGGTAGGTCTGAATCATGGTTGTTTGATTCAAGTGTGAGAGTATCCAGGAGTGTGAAGGATGCATGGTCTTGGTTTTCTGTATAATGGTTTGTTGATAGCAAGTGTGAGTGTATCCTGAAGGGCGAGGGATACATGGTTATGATACGTCTGTATCCTGGAGGGTGAGGGATATGTGGTCCTGGTTGGTCTGTATTCTGGAGGTTATGAATATTTGGTCAGGGTAGGTTTGTATCCTTGAGGATGAAGGATACATGGTCATGGTAGATCTGTATCATGGTTAGTTAATACCAAGTGTGAGTTATCCTCGAGGGTGAGGGATACTTGGTCATTATTAGTCTGTATCATGAAAGGTTAGGGACATATGGTCATGGTAGGTCTGTTTCCTTGAGGGTGAAGGATGCCTGGTAATGATAGGTCTGTATCATGGTTAGTTGATACCAAGTGTGAATGATCCTGGAGCGTGAGAGATAAATGGTCATTGTAGGTCAGTATCATGGTTCGTTGATATAAAGAGTGAGTGTATTGTGGAAGGTGGATATATGGTCATGGTAGGTCTGAATCATGGTTGGTTCATATCAAGTCTGAGTGTATCCTGGAGGGTGAAGGTTACATCGTCTAGTAGGTCTGTATCATCGTTGGTTGATACCAAGTGTGACTGTATCCTGGAGGGTGAATGATACATGGTCATAGTAGGTTTGTATCCTGGACGTTGAGGGATACATGTTCGTGGTAGGTGTGCATCATGGTTGGCTGATATCAAGCGTGAGTGTATCCTAGAGGGTGAGGGATATTTCGTCATGGTAGGTCTGTATCAGGGTTAGTTGATACCAGTTGTGAGTATATCGTGAAGGGTGAGAAATACATTGTCATGGTAGGTCTGTATAGTAAAGGATGAGGGACACATGGTAATGGTAGGTCTATATCATGGAGGGTGAGATATGTGGTCATAGTATGTCTTTATCCTGGAGGGTTAACAATACATGTTCATGATAGGTCTGTATTCTGGAGGGTGAGGGATACATGGTATCTGTAGGTCTGTATCATGGATGGTTGATACTAAGTGTGAGTGTATTCTGGAGGGCAAAGGATACATGGTCATGGTAGGTCTGTATCATGGTTCGTTGATATGAAGTGTGAGTGTATCCTGGAGGTTGATGGATACATGGTCTTGTTAAGTCTGTATCACGGTTGGATGATACCATGTGCGAGTGTATCCTAGAGTGTAAGGGATATGTGGTCATAGTAGGTCTGTATCATGGCTGGTTGATACCAAGTGTGAGTGTATCCTGGAGGGTAAGAGATACATGGATATGATAGATCTCTACCATGGTTAGTTGACACAAAGTGTGAGTGTATCCTGGGCAGTGAGGAATATTTGATCAAGGTTGGTGTGTATCATGGACGGTGAGGGATACATGATTATGGTTGGTCTGTATCCTAGAGGGTAAGGGATACATGGTTATGGTAGGTGTGTACCATGGTTAGTTGATACCAAGTGTGAGTGTATCTTAGAGGGTGAGGGATACATGGTCAACATGGTCTGTGTCCTTTAGGGTGAGGGATGTATGGTTATGGTAGGTCTGTATCCTGGAAGGTCAGGGATACATGGTCATGGCAGGTCTGTATCATGGTTGCTTGATTCCAAGTATGAGTGTATCCTAGAGGTTGAGGGATACATGGTCATGGTAGATCTGTATCATTGAGGGATACGGACACATTTACATGGTAGGTCTGTATCCTTGAGGGTGAGGGATACATGGTCATAGTAGGTATGTATCTTGGTTGGTTGATACCAAGTGTGAGGGTATTCTGGAGGGTGAGGGATATATGGTCTTGGTAGGTTTGTATCATAGTTGGTTGATCCCAAGTGTGAGTGTATCCTGGAGGGTGAGGGAT
>JAUUDZ010186509.1:0-17045 GCA_032361705.1 Panulirus versicolor | reverse complement strand
TATATCCAGTCAGAACACTACAAGTTATAACATGTATAGAAAAATAACATGGTAGAGTCTGAGCTACCAGGTACAAACACTTGAGATGTACTGGTCTCAAAACTTAAGTCAATAAATGATATGGTAGACTGAATTTTTTTTTTGTCTCTCTACACCAAAGTATGTAGTAGTTGGTTACTGACAGCTGCTTAGTGAGCCAGCACTTCAGTAGTTGTCAAGTTGTGCTCCTATGACCAAGGTAACTTTCTTTTTTTTTTTTGCCCACATGTGAACTATTTGCATACTGTCCACAAATATACAATCTCTCCTTGTCGTACATAACACTTGACTCGCACAGCTCATTCTTCGTACCTCTAGATTTTCCTGCAGCGAGTACCATGCGCTAGCCCTGCATTTTGGCAAAATAAGAGGTAGTAACACTTAAGCAGGAGCATTAGGTAGAAACATCTGCAGAAGTAGAAGGTAGGAACATAAGGCATGAGCATTAGGTAGAAGTAGTCTTTAGGAACATTAAGTATGAGCCTCTGCAAATGCTGTACTAGTTTTACCCTCTGCCAGTGGCCTGTTAAGGGTGAGGCATGAAAAGCTAAAAAGTGGCACTGGTGTTCACAATTAATGGAGAGACTACTGCTTTGGTCACCCCCTTGAAGTTTCAGGTGGGAACAGGTGGTAGAGATATAGAATAGAATGATAAAATAAAACATCTGTTCACTAAGTTCTTACCTACATGCATAAAATTGATGAATATCTGGATACTCGTATAAATATAGAAGATAGGCCACAGATATATGTGGATGAGGAATGATGGAAGAGAAGAGCAAAAGGCTTTCACTGACTATGTGACAGTGGATGAAAGACTGAGAAAGGCTGTGCTGGATACTATACCCATGAAAGGATTCTTTGGAGACTCTAACCATTTCGCAGTTTTTGTGGAGGTGAGGATCAGAGAGAAGTGGATATATGGTGTAAGGAAGAATGGAGAAGTAAAAGTGTCGGCAAGCGAGATGAATCAGGAAAAATACAGGGAGGATTATGAAAGGAAGATAACTGAAAACTTAGATGGAAGTGCAGTGATGTAGGAATGCAGTCATGTGTAAATGAGGTGTTTAGAATACTTAGAGAAATACAAGTAAAGGTTGTAGAATCAGTAGTTGGATGCAAGGTGGTGAGATACAGGAATAAGAAGGAACAGTGCATAGTGAACAGAGGAGATTAGAAATACTATGGAAGAGAAGAAAAAGGGATGTGGTAGAGGAAAATTTTGGAAGAAAGTTAAGTGAAAAGTTTTGGGATAATAAGAAACTATACTGGAAGGAGATGAAAAAGGAGAGGTGGACATAGGAGTGGAAATGTTGATGTGAAAAGTAATGGAAACAGAAGGTTGTGCCAGAGAATTGGGTGAAAGCTATTATTGTTCTTTTATTCAGAGGAAAAGGTACGAAGGATGTATGTAAAAATTATACAGAAATAAGCCTGTTAAGTATACTGGGAAAAGTGTATGCAAGAATATTAACTGAAGAGCAAAGGGGTTTCAGGAAAGTTAGGGGATGTGTAGATCAGAATGGAAAAGTATATAGCAAAAAGTAAGAGTTGTATGCAGCTTTTATAGATCTAGAGAAAGCGTATGACAGAGTCAAGTGAAATGCTTTGAGGGATGTGTTAAGGATATATGGTACAGGGGGGAAACTGTTGGATGGTTAAAAGCCTTCTATAGAGGAGTAAATGTGTGTGTAAGAGTGGACGAAAAGCTCAGCACACGTTTTGGGATACGTGTTGGTGTGAGGCAGGGCTGTGTGATGTCACTGTGGCATTTTAATACATAGATGGATGAAGTGATAAGAGAGATGAAAGCAAAGCTTAGGAAAAGGGGTGCAGAGATGGAGTGTGGCAGTGAGATATGGTGTCTAGTAGCATGCCTGTTTGTGGAGAGTGAAGAGGAGTTGCAGAAGGTTGTAAGTGTGTTTTATGATGTGTGTAAGTGGGGGATTGAAAGTAAATGCAAGTAAAAGTAAAGTAATGGTGTTTGAAAGGAAACGGAGTGAAAGTATAGATTTTGTAAAACCATATAGAGCATTATACAAAAGTGTACTAATTTGTACTGTGAATATGGAAGGGAAAAGACTGGAAGAAGTGAGGTAATTTAAGTATTTGGGAGCTGTCTTGGGTAAGTGTCTTGATATGAAAGGAGAGAGAAGGGAGAGAGCAGTACAGGGTAGAAGGATCAATGGGGTACCTTAATAGAATAATGAAGATTAGAGGTGTAAGTATGGAAGTGAAGAGATGATTATGGGACAGCATAGTCCTCCTAACCCTGACCTATACAGCCAAAATATGTATGCAGAATGAGGCACAGAGGTCAAGAATCCCAGACTGAGGAAATGAGCTTTTGAGAAGAGAATGAGATGTGACCAGATGGAATTATGAAAGAAAAGAAAGGGTATATGAGAGACATGGTATGGCAAGAAATGCAAAAGGAATGAATAGTGGAGTGGTAGAATGGGTAAAATGTAATACTTTGAGGTGGTTTGGCCATGTGGAAAGAATGCAAGATTGGGAGTTTACAAGGAGAGTGTATGATAGTACAATTAAAGGGGTTGGTGTGAGTGGAAGACCACCTGTGACATGGGCAAATAGGGTGGATGAATATTGGAGGGTGGAGGAATATCGGAAGGAGAGAAACAGAGGAAGAATGCGTGGAATAGTGTATGCAAGGGAGGCATATAAGGACAGGGATGAGTAGAGTCTCGTTTACAATGGCCACCCCTTGATGGGAGTTCCTGGAGGGAACAGGCATCAGAGATATAGATAGATAGATAAATAGTTGGAGTGTGAGTCTGAATGGAGAAAATTTGGAGGAAGTAAAGTGTTTTAGATACCTAGGAGTGGTCTTGGTAGCAATTAGAACCAAGGAAGCAGAAGTGAGTCAAAGGGATGGTGAGGGGGTGAAGATTTTTGGAGCACTGAAGAATGTGTGGAAAGACAAGTCACTAACAAGGAAGGCAAAAATGGATATGTTTTGAGGTACGGTAGTACCCTGGTTACCCAGAACAGAATGTTTGCAACTCAAGAGAAGTCTTCAGTCACTTTTTTAACCCCAGACAGAAATGAATCCAGCTCATGCCCTCTTGTCACCTTAAATGGAAATTTTCTCCCACTTAGTTAAACACCATCCATTCTAGGCATCACAAATGAAACACTGGTGACATTCATGCCCCACGCCAATAAGATCAACACAAAAGCAGTACACTCACTAAAAGCCCTCAGAACACTAACTGGGACCAGATTTGGACAAGAAAAGGAATCCTTGACATCCTTATACAAGCAATTCATCTGATGCACTTTAAACTGTGCCTTACCTGCCTGGTTTTCCAACCTCTTCAAAGCAAATATGATGGAGCTGAAAACCATACAGAAAGATGCACTTAGAACAATCACTATCTGTCTAGCCACCACAAACACTCAGCACCTTCACATTGAAACAGAGATCCTCCCAACACTTCCATTTCAACATGCTCGGCACTCAGTTTTGTGCGATAGCACTAGACCCTTCCCATCCAAACCACACTACAACTAACCACCAACCCCCAAGCAGGAATAAAAGGTTTACATCTCTCTCTCACTGTTCAATAATCTTTACTCACAAATCACACCACCCTCAACAAATATAACACTGACAGGACACATATGCACTGAAATAACCCATCAGGCACTACACAGCTGCTTCTCCAACTCAGTCTTATCTCCATTCCACCGTACATGCACCCATCAAAAACCATACTCCCCAGACATGATGAGTCATTCTCCTGCTAACGTTCTAGACATCATATATCACTACAAATGTCACTTCAACATATACCAAGACCCTTTATGGCTACAATGCATTTTCCACAAAGAAAACACTAAGCACTACTGCTCAACTGCCCTGCACTCTCTGCACATATGTACACACACTTGGCATCACAGTGCTGTGGATGTGGCCAACGTCTTGACTGATGGATGAGACTTATGATGATAGATGGAACTCCTGGGGCAGGAAGTAAGTAAATAAATAACAAGGCTTTATGCAAAAACAGAACAGGCTAAAACTGTATCTCCATCCTGTGTTTTCTACCACCTTAGTCCATTCACATATCAAAGTGGATTCACAGTGTGCACTGTTCCAGACTGTGTGAGTATACTTAGAAGAGTATTGGAATATAAATTCTAGAATTCCCTAGTGAATTTCTTTCCTCTTTGGAAACCCTGTACAGCTTCTAAAGTTGTTGTTATGAAACAACTAAAGGCAATTAAGAAGCTGACGTAAAGTGTATAGGGTAATCCATATTGATTTTTGCTTGAATTTTATCCTTATACATAGATATAGAGCATATAACTTATTCTCTTTGTATTCATTAAAGTTTCATGGGAAATCTGTCTATAAGGTCCTTTTTATTCACAGAAAATTATTGGTTCAGGAGAACAAGGCTTCAGGGATGGATCATTTGGTTCTGCAAGCTTCAGCAACCCTCAAGGAGTCGTTTACCATCATCCTGATGCCATTTATGTTGCTGATACCGGCAACCATGCAATCCGTAAGGTAAGTTAGATGCATTAGTTACATCACAGTAACTTGTTAATTGTCTGAAAAGAACTTTCCTGTGAATTTACTTGATTGGTAAGCTTACTTTCCACATTCTCTGGTAAGCTTACTTTCCACATTCTCTAAGTTGCATGGATTACTTTTGTGGTACTATTTGTAGTACTGCTATACAAATGTGAAAGTTTTTATGATTGTTTTAGCAACAACAGCTTTAACTTATATCAGAATACCTCAGATAACTTGTATACCATTTGAGGCAAACCTTATTTTTATTTTTCATATTATACTTAATCGTCGTCTCCTGCATTAGCGAGGTAGCACAAGGAAACAGACGAGGAATGGCCCAACCCACCCACATACACATGTATATATGTAAACGCCCACACATGCATATATATGTACATATACATTTCAGCATATACATACGTATACATACACAGACATATACTTATATACACATGTACATATTCATACTTGCTGCCTTCATCCATTCCCATTGCCACCCAGCCACACATGAAATAGCATCCCAGCAGCAGCAGCAGCAGCAAGGTAGTGCCAGGAACAGACAAAAAAAGGGCCACATTCGTTCACACTCAGTCTCTAGCTGTCATGTGTAGTGCACCAAAACCATAGCTCCCTTTCCACATCCAGGCCCCACAGACCTTTCCATGGTTTACCCCAAACACTTCACATGCCCTGGTTCAGTCCATTGACAGCACGTGCCTCATTTCCATACCTGGACCCTTTGTTATGCTGTTAAGGGAACAATGAATCTCCTACCCTGTATTTCTCATCCCCTTATCTCTCCTTCCATATCACCAAGATTGCTCTAAATACTTGAATTCTGTCACCTCTTCCAGTCTTTCTCCCCCCATATCTATTACACAGTTTAGTACACTTTCTTCACTCACTCTATAGGGCTTTGCAAAATCCATACTTTCTTTGTGTTTCCTTTCAAACATAACTTCACTTTACTTTTCTCATATTTACCTTCAATTGCCTATGCTTACACACATCATAAAACACACTTGCATCATTTTGCAACTCCTCCTTACTCTCAGCAAACAATACTGTATCATCTGCAAACAGGCTTGCACTGGCCATCATACCTCACCATCACACTCCATCTCTGCACCACCTTTGCCTCATTTTTCTGTTATCTCCTTTACCACTCCCTTCATATATGTTTTAAAAAGCAACAGTGACATCACAGCCTTGCATCACACCTACATATGTACCTAATCTTTTGCTCAACCATCCATACACTCTTCCACATGCATTTGCTCCTCCTTTGAAGGCTTTCATACCTGCCAGTAGTTTTCCTGCTACCCCATATATCCTTTATACATACCCAAAATCTTTCCATTTAACTCTGTCATACTCTAGATCTTCTCAACTCGGTCATTCTCTGATCCATAAAAGCTGCATACAGCTTCTAACCTTTTGCTGGGTACTTTTACTGTCATTCTTTACGAAAAATCTGATCCACATATACCCTACTTTTCCTAAAAGAAACCTTGCTCCCCACAAATTCTCCATTGTCATTTCCATCATTCTACCAATCAGTGCTCTTGCATGTACTTAACAAGTTTCTTGACATACCTAATAGACTTTTTTTTTATACATATTGCCATTTCCCGCATTAGTGAGGTAGCATTAAGAACAGGTGACCCAGCTTCAGAGGGAAAAATCCTTACTTGGTCCATGTCTCTGTTCCTTCTTTTGGAAAAGTAGTAAAATAAGATGGGAAGATTTCCAGCCACCCACTTCCACCCCTTTTAGTCACCTTCTGTGACATTAAGGAAATATGTGGGAAGAATATTTTTCCCCCATCCAATTCTACCAATCACTGCTCTTGCATGTACTTAACAAGTTTCTTAATATACCTAATAGACTTTTTTTCATACATATTGCCATTTCCCTTATTAGTGAGGTAGCATTATGAACAGGTGACTGAGCTTCAGAGGGAAAAATCCTCACTTGGTCCATGTTTCTGTTCTTTCTTTTGGAAAAGTAGTAAAATAAGAGGGGAGGATTTCTAGCCACCCACTTCCACCCCTTTTAGTCACCTTTTGTGACATGCAAGGAATATGTGGGAAGTATATTTTCTCCCCCATCCCCTGGGATAACTTAACAGACTTATTCTCCTATAGCTGCTGTATACACCCTTAGCACCTTTTCCTTTATTTGAATAAAGGAGCAGTTAGAGCTTTCACCCAATCCTCAGGCACAACCTTTTGCTTCCATGCAAAATTGCATATCAAATACATCCACTCTGTCACACTTTCTCATCCATACTTCAACATTTCAGTCGTTGTCCCATTCACTCCAGGTGCCTGTCCTACCTTCATTTTCGTTATTGCCCTTATTCCCTTCCTTCTTGCTGAAGGGCATCTGCACTAGTGTCCTGTTCCTTCCATCCTCTAAATCCATACATGTAACAGTTATTGCCCCACTTTCTCTCACATTCATCAGTTCTTATAAATACTCTTTCCATCTTCCTTTCACTCCCTCCTTTTGATTTAGCAACTCCCATTCCTTACTTCTTACCTTTACATTTCATATCTTAAATTGCCCTCTTCTCTTTTTCATCTCCTTCCAGTACAGTTTCTTATTTACCCCAAACTTTTTATTCAACTTTCTTCCAAAATCTTC
Organism: Panulirus versicolor; assembly: GCA_032361705.1. Classification (NCBI taxonomy): domain Eukaryota; kingdom Metazoa; phylum Arthropoda; class Malacostraca; order Decapoda; family Palinuridae; genus Panulirus; species Panulirus versicolor. The sequence continues at coordinate 9,811 of JAUUDZ010186509.1, read as the reverse complement.
ATCTACTTTTTCTATGCTTTTTTCGTCTTTCAGCTCCTTTATATTCAGCCAACACATCTTATATTCTTCCTTCCTCCTTTCCTGAATTCCCCCATTTGTTCTCTTATTCTTACGCATGTTATTTTCCTCCTTGCAAAACGTCTTTTTATTCTCCCAGAAATTTATTGATCCTCTCTTGCCCCAATTCTCTTGTGCCTTTCTCTTCTCTTGCTGCCTTCTTTTATACATCTCCCAGTCATTTGCACTACTTCCCTGTAAATATCATCCAATGCCTCTCTTTTCCCTTTCGCTAACAATCTTTTTTTTTTCATCTCACTACTCTACCTTTTCTAATTTGCCAGCTTCCCACCTTTCTCATGCCACATGCATCTTTTGTGCAAGCCATCACTGCTTCCCTAAATACATCCCATTCCTCCCCCACTCCCCTTATGTCATTTCCTCTCACCTTTTGCCATTTGGCACTCATTCTCTCCGCTTCCTCATACGAGTCTCCTTTCCAAGCTCACTTACTGTCACCACTCTCTTCTCCCAAACATTCTCTCTTCTTTTCTGAAAATCTCTACAATCTTCACCCTCGCTTCCACAAGATAGTGATCAGGCATCCCTCCAGCTGCCCCCTCAGCACATTAACATCCAAAAGTCTCTCTTTTACACGCCTATCAATTAACACTTAATCTAATAATGCTCTCTGGCCATCTCTCCTACTCACGTACATATACTTACGTATATCTCTCTTTTTAAACCAGGTATTCCCAATCACCAGTCCTTTTTCAACACACAAATCCACAAGCTCTTCACCATTTCCATTTACAACAGTCACCACCCCATGTACACCAATTACACTCTCAAACACCACATTACTCACCTTTGCATTCAAATCACCAATCACTGTAACCCAGTCTCGTTCATCAAAGCTGCTAACACACTCACTCAGCTGCTCCCAAAACACTTGCCTCTCATGATCTTTTTTCTCATGACCAGGTGCACAGGCACCAATAATCACCCATCTCTCTCCATCCACTTTCAGTTGTACCCATATCAACCTAGAAAATGTATGTGAGAAATACATAGAGAAATAAAAGAATCTGTATAAGGCATTTATAAATCTAGAAAGAGCATTTACAAGTTTGGACAGAAATGATTTGTGGAAGGTCTTATGAAGAAAGCTCTTAGAAGCGGTAAGGAGTTTTTATTAAGAAAGAGTGATAGGGTGGAGAGGAGGCTTGGGTATGTGATGTCACCATAGCTGTTTAATTCATCTATAGATGGGGTAATGAGGGAGGTTAATGCAAAGGTTTTGGAGAGAGGGGCATGTATGCAGTCTGTTGGGGTGAAGTGGCCAGGGAAGTGTCAGTTTTTGTTTGCTGATGAAAAAGCACTGATGGCAGATTCAAGTGAGAAACTTCAAAAGTTGGTGTCTGAGGTTGAAAGATAATGTGAAAGGAGGATGTTTATGGTAAATGTGAATAAAGCTAAGTTATATGGTTTAGCAGTACAGAGAGAGGTCAAATGAAGCCTTTTCTTCATTTGTTTCTGGTGCTTCCTTGCTAACGTGGGAAAGAGAACAAATATGAAAGAAAAAAATAATATTTTCAGGTGCAACCTGCAGATGGTTATACCATGAACAAAAATTCACCTTCAACTAGGCGGTATCATAATCGTTGTGCAGGAAAGAACACAACTCTGTTAGGGACATTCTCACCCTTACCCTTAACCTGCTTCTGTGTGGAACACTGTTAAAGCTACTGGAAACCTATAAGAGGGTTCCAAGAGTTATGTAATAAATCAATTAAAATCTTCATACAATGGTCTTTTGCTAATTATACAACAAGGTAGCTTATTCAGAAACTCTTTCAAAAATCAGTCAGAAAAATTCTGCATAAGCTTTCAGTATACACTACATACCACTAACTGATATATCAAATGAAAGTGACAGATATTATTGCTTACTCTGTTCTCCTGGCAAACTCAATGCTCTTAACAGCTGCTGCACTAGTTGTTCCTTGTCCAATTCTAAAGGAAGCTGTAATCTTTAATTCAGGGCAAGTCAGAATCAGTAGTTTACCGCGACTATTACCAGTGTAAATGTACTCTCCCCGGCGGTCAAAGGATGCTACAATGTTCACATCCTGAAATAATAAATACATGGTTATTGTAACATTCATTTATTCAACTTATTAACTGGAACAATATATTACTTATAAGTCGCAGCTTAACTAAAAAAAAAAATTCTGCATATTTTTCTTTCTACACAGCTCAATAAGATCAATTTTCTTAGAACTCCACTTCATTACTGTAAATCTTTTGTTAAACTTTAACTTTCAAAAAAATAAAGTACATCTCAAAACAAGCAAATGTAGAGTGATGGAATAAGAAAATAAAAAGAGCTAAAGTTTTCAGCATACAAGAATGGGCCCAAAATATTTCTTATTCAACATATTTTAACACATGGAAACAATATCTAACATTTATGGATTTCACATGCAGGGAAGGAGCTTGAGTGGTTAGGAAATGTACATGTGGAAGCAGCAGGAGGTCAAGAATAATGTGCAGGGACTTAAAAAGAGGGCAAATGAGAGTTGGGATGACAGAGTACTGACTGGCAAACTTGAAGGAGAATAAAATGTTTCAGAAGGATGCAAATAAAGCAAGAACGAAAAACAAATGATGCCATCAGCGAAAGGAGCAGATAGGGAAGTAGTTAACAGGCAAAGAAGGGGTGAACAGTGAACAGGAGATGGAGTGAGTATTCTGAAATCTGTTGACGTGTCACATTAGTGGTTTCCAACTTAGACACTACTGCTCCCACAATGGACGTTTTTGAAATTGAAAGGAATGGAAAACATCAAAGGGTAACAACAAGGAAGCTTTAATTGGTTCCAGAACACATAAGCAAAAGCTTTCCATTTACTAACCTCAAGGCAACATTAAAGTGACAGCTCGGTGGCCATGTGTCTTACAGTATAAGGGTTTCAACAAAAAGCATTCAAGCCATCACTGTTTCTCAAAAAGGGGTGCTGGATTGTGAAAGCTTTGTGTTAGATGATAGAGTGTCAGATGTGGGGTGTATGGGACACGAAGGGATGCAATGCAATACAAGTACAACACTCATTTTCTGGCAACTGATGGTTTGGCGCCTCCTTTAGTCAAGACAAAATTATGTGAGGGAACTTGAAATTACCGCAGCCACCAGACTAGTTTACTGGGCAGCCACAGATGGTGTTGTGAGTAGGGCACAGTTATTTACATTCTTTACACTGCACTTGTTGGTGGTGATACTGCAATTCTGTGAGATTCTTAGTTTATTTTGCTTAAATTTAACCCTAGCTGTGGCTTCTAAGACAAATGAGAGTGTCAGTTGTGGTGTCAAACATAAACACCAGTCCATATGGACCGTGGTGTTTCGGTGCATAAGCTGTGTGACATCTATGGTATTGGTTCATCAACTGTTTATGACATGAAGATGGGAGAAAATATTGAAATTCTATGCCGGCATCGATTCCAAGAAGCAAATGATGATTAGAAAAACTATGAAAGATGGTAAGAGAAGTGAGCACAATCGAGTGATGATGGAATGATTTCAACAACGTCGGAGTGATGGAGTGGACTTGTCAGGTAGCATGATAATGGACCAGGCTAAGTTGTTCCATAAAGAACCTAAGTTACAACATGAGTGTGACTGCAGTGAAAAATGGCTTCAAAGATTCAAAAAGTGTCATGGAATTTCCATGAATAAAGTGTGTGGAGAAAAGTGGTCTGGAAACCATGAAGGAGCTGCCGAGAATGTTGACAAATTTGCAAAACTCATAGCTGATGAGCACCTCAGTCCTGAGCAGGTGTATAATGCAGATGAAACTGCATTACTCTGGTGATGCACACCCAGAAAAACACTATCAACAGAAGACGAAGAAGACCCCACAGGATTCAAACAATCTAAGGACAGACTTACCATCTTAAGGTGCTCAAACATTTAACATTTAATTTAAATTTCTAGCAGTCCATGGTATACTTTATACATATGGGAGATGTATAATTAGTGGATTAGAGGTGTGTTGATGAATTATTATTATGTGACCACGGTTGGTCCGGCAAAATGGTTAATCTGGTAAGGCTTTGGAATCAAGAGTGCCGGAAAATTGGTGGTGTACCTGTAGTGTCAGGGTAAGTAGTTTGACGAAAAGTGAAAAGGGACAAAAGGTTTGCAAAAGACAAAGTGTCACAAAGTGGCTGAAGTGGAAGGGACTGTAGAATTTCTATATCAACCAGGGTGACATTGCTGCTGATCAGTTAGCTATGATTAAATACGTATATATGGCTCAAGGTGGAGTGTGTGAGGTCTGGCAGAATGCCTGCATGTCATTCAGGTTACACCTTACATCCATGTAACACTGTTAGGAGTAATATAACATCAAACTTATCAATTTTTGCCTTCACAGACAGTGACCTCTCTTCCCACACATTCCTAAATGCATCCATGCCATTCATCTCCTCTCTTCAGCTCCCATGGTTCCATGTGCTGTCTTGCCACTCCATTCCAATCACTGTCTTGTCCACCACCAGCTACCTAAAATGCTCCAATTTCTCCAAGTTCTTTCCAATTAAACTCACACTCCAAATAAAGCATTCTCTCTCCAATGTTAAACTTAATAACCTTGCTTTTATTCACATTTGATCTTAACTTACATAGTCTTCATATAGTCTCCTAACCTCAGAAACAGATTCTGCAATTTTTCAATCACATCTGCCACAAATGTACATCCATCCCTGACAGACTGTAGACTTACCCCCACTCTTCAAACTCCTTGCATTCATCTCCTTCACTAACCATCTATAAATACTAAACATCCATGGCAACATCACAAACCCCTGCTGCGGACCCAAGACAGGCTTTTCACTTCTTACAAAATTCATAAATACTTTGTCTTGTCTCTTCTTTTTCCTGTTCATTAGCTTCTTTATATTTCAATTAAAGCCCAACCTTGATGTGGACTCTTATCCATAACTGGAGCCTCCTAAATAAGAAAAAAATAATCTGGAAACATTCACCCTCCTCTCTTCCTACTTGCACATATGCCTTACTATCTTGGTAAAAACTCACTACTTCCAATAGCTATTCTCCCACAACAAAAAGCATTATCTATCAACCCAATAACATGCTTTCTCCAAAACAATAAATACTACTAACAAATTATGTTTCTTATTATATTTCTCACACACATTCTTCATATTGTTCCACTCAAGTCTAAAGTACTGTGCATGACACTACCCTTTCAATCACTACTCTCATGTACAACTTAAAAGGTGTATTCCAAAAAACTTATATCTCTGTAATTTGAATATTCAAATTTGTCTGCCTTGCTTTTACACAACAGCTCTAAAGAGGCATTCTGACAATTATCAAGTATGTCACCATGAGCATACATACAATGAAAAGCCTAAAAAATCAAGAACACAACCACTCTGTTTCTTAAGAAATTCTATTGCACTTCATCTCATGTACAATTCATCTTATGGAAAGCTTTCACCAACTCCTCTTTCACCAAAACACTTTCTATGACTCTCTCACTTGCACATATCCCCAACCCAAACTTTCCATATCAGCCAACATATCATCAAACAAATTCAGCAATCTTTCAAAATACTTACTCCACCTCCTCTTCACCTAATTTCTCCCTGTTACCACTTCATCAAATCCTCCCTACATGGATATTACCATAAGTTTTCCCATTTTTCTCATACAATAAACCTCCTTCAGCAACATTTTCTCAACCTTCCTGAAATTTGCTTATACTTGTTCACCCCCCACTAAAAATTGCTCTTTTCAGCCTATGTACCTTTCTCTTGACCTCTTACTGCTTTCTCCTGCACAATGCCCAATCTCTTCCACTCCTTCCCTGCAAATAATTACCATACACATCACTTTTCTCTTTCACTTGCAATTTACCTTCCTTATGCTACCATTCACTACCCTTTCTCATCTGCCCACCTCTCACATGAATAAACTGTTTCCCTAAAAACGTCCCATTCCTCACCCATCCCCCTAGCTTCGTTTGCTTTCTACACTCAGTCTCTCCTGGTACCTCTTCTCACAAACAAGCTCACTCTTTTTAACTTCCCTCTTTCCATCCAAATCATTTCCTCTTTTCCAAATGCCTCTCTAAACCTTTGCCTTCAAATCCACAATGCAATGATGAGACATCTCGCCAAATGCATGTCTCCTTTGCATGCCTATCAATTACTACATAATCCAATTATGCCTGCTTTCCATCATCCCTACTCAACCACATTTACTAATTTATGTCTCTCTTTTTAAAGCAGGTGTTCCAAATCACCAGTCCTTTTTCAGCACACAACTCCACAGGCTGTTGTTCATTTTCTCTCATATCATGGGGTACCCCATACCCCCCCAACTATACCCTCAAGTGCCACATTACCAGCTCCTGCATTCAAATCACCCTTGACTAATGCTCGATTCCTTGCATCAAAAACACCTGCACCTATTCCTAACATCTCATTTATAGGTTCATAAGCAATGATGATCACCCACCAAATGTAATCTAATTCCATTTTTACTCACATCGCTAAGGGATTCACTCCCTTACCACAACCTCTCCTTCAACAACAGTGATACACTAACAACTAAGATATTCCCATACCTATCTTCCCTTTTCCATCTTTGCTTTGTTTTACTAAAAGCTAGAATATCTAGGTTCCTCTCCTCAAATGTACTACCTATCTCTCTCTTCTTCTCATCTTAGTTACATCCAAAGACATTCAGTATTTGAGGAGGATGAGCACTCCTTGCTTGGTTTTACCATACTTGTTCACAGTTTCCCATGTTAGCCAGGAAGCACCTGGAACTGATGAAGAAAGGCCTCATTTGTATATTGCTCTAACTTTCATTTAAAATGCATAATATACTGAAACCAGAGGCCCTATCCACAACTAGGCCCCAAAGACCTTTCTTTGATCTCTCCTGTCTTCTTCATATGCCCTGGTTCAACCTGTTGATAACACACAGCTCCTTGTACACCACATTTCTTCTGATTCACTTTATTCCTTGCCTACCATACTCCCTTCTGCATGTTCAGGCCCCAAACACTCAAAGCATCTTTCAATCTATCCTTCCATATCTTACTTGGTTTCCCCTTTTCCTTGTTCCCTCTTCTGACTTGTATACTTTCATAGTCATCCTCTCCATATATAAGTATTCTTTTCATAATTGTTCACCATTTCCCACATCAACGAGAAAGCTATAGGAACACATGAAGAAGAAGCCTCATTCACCCACATCTATTCTCTGTCTATCACATATAATGCACTGAAATCAGAGCCCACCATCTATAACTAGGCCCTATAGACCTTTCCATACTTTCCTGCAACTGTTTTTACACCCTGGTTCAGAACACTGTCCCCTGTAAACCATATCATTCCAATTCACTCTATCCCTTGCATACCTCACACTCTCTTGCATGTTCAAGCTCAGAATCTTCATAGCATCTTTCACTCCATCCCTTCATCTCCTTGGTTTTTCCCCTTTCCTTCTTCTGACAAGTATACTCTCTTAGTCATCCTTTTCTCATTCATCCTTTCCATATGTCCATGCCATTTCAGCATATCCTCTTCAGCTCACTCATATATACTCCTCTTACAACTACATCTCTCTCTCTTACTTTAACATTTCTTATTTGATTAACCCTCCTCTCACCACAAGTGGTCCTCAAACATTTCATTTCCAACATAGTCACCCTATTCTTGCATTTCTATCTAAAGCCTAGGCCTTGGACCCATACAGCACCAATGGGACTACAATACCATCAAACATACCCATATGTACACTTAAAGACAGTGACCTCTCTTTTCACACATTTCTCAATGTGGTCAAAACCATTGCTCCCTCAACCATCCTATGGCTCACCTTAGCTCCCATGGTTCCATTTGCTGCCACATCCACTCCAAGGTATCTACAATGCTCCACTTCCTCCAAGATCTCTCAACTCAAATTCACACTCCAATTAACCTCTCTCTTTTCACTGCTAAACCTAACAACCTTGCTTTAATTCACATTCACTCTCACTTTCTCCTTTCACACACACTCCCAAACTCAGACACCATCTTCCACAGTCTCTCACTTAAATCTGCCACTAATGCTTTATCATTAGCAAACAACAGCTGATTAAGCCCCCCATCCTTCAGAGACTATATCTGTTACTCTCTTCAAAACCCTTGCATTCACCTTCATCACCCCCATACCCTTTGAAGAGATTAAACAGCAATGGTAACATCTGAAAATACTGTGCCAAAGTTGCCCTCTGCCAGTGGCCCACTAAGGGTGAGGCATAAAAGGCCAAGAAGCAGCAATGGAGTTCACCAGTTATTTCACCAATTGTAGAGGCTCCTTTACCATTGCCATCCTCTCAAGGGAATTTCCAAAGGGAACAGGCATCAGAGATATAGACAGATAGATAAGTATCACACACCCTTGCCAGAGACCCACCTTGAATCTTCCCTCCTCCTCTCTACCTACACACAAACATGCCATACTCTCTTGACAAAAACTCCTCACTGCTCCTAGTAGCTTTTCTCCCACACCATATATTCATAGAACCTTCCAAAGAGCATCTTCATCACTTCTATCACATTCTTTCTCCAGATCCACAAACGTCATATACATATACTTTTGTTTTTCTATGTATTTCTCACACCTATTCTCCAGTGCAAACACTTGACCTAAACATCATTTAACACTCCTGAAACAACACTGTCCTTCCCCAGTCTGATGCTCTGTGCATGCCACCATTCTATCACCACACTTCCGTGCAACTTACTATGTGCACTCAACAAACTTATACATCTGTAATTTGAACACTTACCTTTGTCCCCCTTGCCTTTACACAATGGTACTATGAAGGCATTCTGCCAACTCCTCAGGCACCTCTAAATGCTTCATACTCACATTAAAATAAGACTAATTGCTCAACAATGCAGTGACATCCTATCTGAAAAAATTTAACTACAGGTTTCATCTACTGCAAGGCTTTTACCACTTCTATTTTCACCAAACCACTTGTCATGACTTTATCACTTTGCATATCTCCCAAACTTACTCACCCTTTATCTGCCAGCCCATCAACAAAAAGATGCTTCAAAATAGTCTCCCCATCACCTCTTCACCTTATATTTGCATTTTACCACATCCCTATTTTCACCCCTCATAGATATTACCATCTGTTCTCTTGTTTTTCTCACAAAACTATCTTCTCCCTAAGTTTGTTGATACTTATTTGTCCTAACTGCAATTGCCCCTTTTTTCAACTCTTCTTGACCTCTTACTACTTTTCTTGCACACCTCCCAAGTCTGCCAATCCTCAGGCACCTCACCAGGACCCAAACATACACTGAAAATCATCACTAACCAATTAACAACACAGTCACCCCTCTTCTTGAGAAATTCAACAGCAATACCATCCAATCCATCCACCTTTCCACATTTCATCCTAGCAGGCATTCACCACCTCTTCTTTCTTCACCAGCCCCTCTCTTTGACTCTCCCATTTCACATACCACTCTGACCCAAACATCCTACATCTGCCATCCTATCATCAAACACATTCAAAAGTCTTTCAAAATACTCACTCCATCTCCTCACATCAGCCCTACCTCTTACCACTTCCCCATTTGCCCCTTCACCAATGATCTCATTTGTTTCCTTGTTTTTCATACATTATCAACTTTCATCCAAAACATCTCTCTCCCAAAAGTTTACTGATAATCACTCATCCCTTGCATTTGCCATCTTTTTCAACACCTG